>CM046878.1:485166837-485409337 GCA_025667525.1 Glebionis coronaria | reverse complement strand
ATAACATGTTAAAAATCAAGATTTGGTAAGGCTATGGCCCTTATGGGTCACGACATATTTATACAAACCATGATCATGATTCAAAATCTTTTTAATAAGAAATTTATGACTTATGTGTTATGTGTTAAACTTGATTTAAAAACCATATGAAACCTTTTATAAATCTAAATATTGCATGGGTTACAAATCTTGTTTATGGGACTTTGGTTAACCAATAACCATAGATCTCATGAAAAGAACTTGTGAAACTTAAAAATCATGAAAACCATGACCTTAAAGGTCACGGCCAAAATGAGTAAAGGCCATATGATTTTTCTACTAAGTTTTGAATAGTGGAATATGAAATGTTACATGTTAAATGAGCTATTAAAAATCATCAAAGTAACTTATGTGAATATATATAGCCGTGGGTTACATATGACCCTAAAATGGGTTAGATGTACATGCATGCTTATAAAAACCAAGATCTAATGATAAGTGTTAACTTAACATGGTATACATGAAATAAGCTAGTAGATCTAATGGGAATATTGGGAGAAAACAATATAGCCGTGGGCTATACATTGTTTCTTGGAATAATAGTAGCCTTGGAAACATGCATGTAACCTAGATAATCATGATGTGTTTTTGTAAATATTTACAAGACTTAAAAAACTAGTTAAAGTATTCATCTTGGAAATACCAAGATCTAAAATCATAGTTGTGAGCTATATATGTGGGTACATGGATCTATGTTTGATTTTTAGGTCTAGACATAGCTAGATCTCATTTTGAACTTGTGACTTATTTTCTTGATGTGTATATAGTTAGATATAATTTTTTAACACATATAAACTACATGCAACCTTAAAATAATACTTGACTTATCTTAATAAGTCATAACTAATATTAGCCGTGGGATATAAGCTCCTATTAGGGCTTATGGCCTACTTGTAACCTTATAACACACCTAGATCTAATTTAGTATAACACATAAAACAAATTGTAAGTTTTATTCATCTATATAGATTGAAAACTAAATATTAATAAGCTTATAATAAGCTTATAATAATATCCTAAGTAAAAATATACATAAAATGTAAATTAATGTTAATGGACTAATTAAGTCCATGAAAAGTTAACCTAAAACTTAAATGGACCCAATAAGCCCATTTTACAAATTATAGTAACTTAAATGGACTTAAGATCACACTTAGGCCCATTTAACTAATTAAAGGGACTTAAAAATGTATTAAGCCCAATAAATGATTTAAAGGCCCACTTAAATAAATTAGTGGACTTGAAATATATTCAAGCCCACTAAAATAGCCCATTAGATGTTTAGCCCATTTAATGAGCCCATATAAAGTTTAAATGTGAAAATAAAAGTTTTCATAATAAAAATATAACTTATAAAAACTTTTTAGATGAAAATGATAATTTATAAAACTTAAGGACTAAAAGCGTAACTTATGAAACTTGTTTTGATAAAATAGTAAGCACAAGGACTGAAAATGTAAATATCCAAAAGTCTAGGGTTTAATAATTATTATCCATGGCAAATTAAACCCTAGGGACTGATACATGCATTTTGCTTGGGTTCAGATTATGTCTCTCGGTATCCTCTCGAATTGATCTCGGCCTTAAGGGGAATGATTGTTCTTGGTTACTAAAAAAAAGAGTGGTTTTCTATTCTACTGAATGTTTAAATGCTCTAAAAGGTAAACTTAAATTTAAAAGTAATTAAATTAATAACAATTAATAAAACTAGAATTAAAATTAAAATTAAAATTAAAATCAAATTTAAGATTACAGTTAAAAGATAAACATGAAATAAAGGAAGAAACAGAAAGTAATCCTTAAAAATGCTCAAAAGAAACTGATTCGGAAGTTTAACCTTGATTCGTAACTTTGTTCATCCGGAACTTTTCACTCGGAACCCCTTGATTCGGAACTTTACTTGGAACTTCACCCGGAACTTGGTTCGGAAGTTGGTTCGGAACTTTCACCCGGAACTTTACTCGGAACTTTATTCGGAAGTTTATTCGGAAGTTTGGTTCATCCGGAACTTTCAGTTCATTCGGAAGTTTTAAAAGGAAAATTCATTCGGAACTTAAAAACTCATTCGGAACTTTTCAAAAAGTACTTGATTCGGAACTTTTTTAGAAAACACTTTCATCCGGAACTTTTTATGCTCATTCGGAAGTTTATGCTCATCCGGAACTTTTTAGTTCACCCGGAAGATTTGATTCGTCAGGAACTTTCAGTTCATTCGGAACCTGGGAATCGTTCAAGATCAGTAACTTACCCGAAGAACAAGGAAAACCGATTTTAATCCAAAAATCACCAAGTTTTTCACCAAAACTTAAATAAACTAATCACTAAGCATCTACTAACCAATAACTACAAATCCCATCAACAATAACACAAAACCCAACAACTTTTAAAGATCAAATCAATCAAATAAGAACTTAAGAACTTGAAAAGAAATATGATGATGAACAAGATGAAATGGAAAGATTAAACAAGAACTTGTATTGAATGATTAAATGTTTTAACAATAACAAAACAAGGATTAAAATTACAAGATTAAAAAAAACAAAGATCAAGATCACCAAACACCCTAGTGGTGTTGGTGATGCTACGAACTAAAAGGGAGAAAAAGAAGGAGAAAGAGAAAAAAAAACTAAAAACTGAATGCAAAGTGTGTGAGGGGAGGGCTTTATATAGTCTTGTCTTTTGGTTGGTGAGTGGGCTTTCTCCCGTTCTTCTTGTCTTCTCGTCTTTTCAGAAAAGTTGACGTTTTCGATTCTGATTCGGGATTTGTCGTCGATTAAATTCAACTCGTCTTTTAATTTCTTCGTTTAATGGACTCGAGTTTCTTCGACTTATATAAATCTTCCATCTTTGGTCCTTTTCTTCGATAAATCTTCGAATAGGCCCAGTGACTTCAAATCTTTTGCATATCTTGGACAATAGACCTTATCTTGAGTCTTTTTCTTCGGTAAAACCCATGCAATCCCATGTTTTCTCCATTATCCATCCGGTTGGCTCTGAAAACACAATAAACACAAAAACCACGCATAATTCCAAACAAATGATATTAAATACGTGTTTTGGTCTTGTTTTAGCCAGAATTAAGTGGTAAAAGGATGGGTGTTTACACACCTATCAAATCTCCTACACTTAACCATTGCCATGCCCTCATGCAATGCTTAGTGATAAAGGAACTTTACACTTTTCTCATAATTAATCAACCTTGGCCTTATTCAAATACTACTAAACAAAAATTAAGGTACTAAAAGAAATTAAACTTTAAAGGAAAAAAAAGAATGGAAATAACTTGCAAAGAGATCAATGACTTACATTAGGGCTTTGGTGCTGCGAAGATTTATCACCCTCAAGTTTCACGTTCCCCAAACTAAGCTTAAAAACGAGATCATTGTTATTATAAGTTAGTAAATCAAACACTTACACACATGGCTTAATTAAATGCTTAAACTCCCTTATTCCTAGGTGTATCTCTTATATTTTATTTTCGTCTTGGAATGATCATGAAGATGCATTTTTGGACTTATTTCGATAGTTTATTTAGGCTGAAAGCAAAGTAGGACGATTTGATCAATAGTTAGCTAAAAGACAAAATCTCTTAAAACTGCTTCTCGGGATATCAAAAAGTTCATATCTTGGCATAACTCGGTTCACGATTTGAGACCTTTCTCGGGCCGATATTTGGCATGTACTTCATACTTCATATCTTGAGAGACGTGCTTGAGATAATGGTCTTCTCATCGTTCATAGAGTTTCTTCACTTGGAGACTTTTGAGGGGTACTCCAACTTTGTTGACCACGACTTCATGATTATTTCTTCAATCTCTATTTGGGATTTTGAGATACAATGATCCGCCTCCTTTTCAGACTTGGATCTATTTATCCTCATACCTTGTTAGGGTCTTTTCGGATAGACTTCTCCATGATCTTTATGGGAGTTGATTTCTTTTCGTCGTGAGTCTTGATCCTTCATATTGACTTTGGGAATAATGCTTTTCACATCACTTTGGATCATTAGCAATAAAATGGAATCCTCATGCCTTGTTAGGGCTTTTTCGGACTCGCCAATCTTCGCGCCCCGCTTCATAAGTTATGCCTTGGCTATGAACTCTTATCATTACCGAGCAACTTTTAAACGATCTTGGGCTAGAAGCTAAGTAACTTTTCAAATCGTACGACCTTACTTATTGCAGATAAATTATTAGCAAGTGATGGGAGAATAGGCAAATAATTACACCAAGTGAGCTTGTGCAAGAATACCGACTTATAATTGACTCTATCATTTCTCGTCCTCCACAATTTAAAATCTCAAGTAATGAGACTCGTGGATACTTAGCCTAATAAACCAATTGAGGTCTACATGGTTAAGGATACTAGCTAGAATAAACTTAGATAAGTCTATTCGGGTTGAGTCAAAATAAACGCAACGGGCCTAATATGTCAAAGACTTCTAAACTAGCTACACCACTTTATTAATATTTTTGACTTTATTGCGGGATATATACATATGAAAGCAACGATAAAAATTTAAAAATTACGACAAAATGGCCAAAGTTAATAAAAAATTTGAAAAATGTTGAAAAAGATGATTTTCTGGTTAAATGAAGGCATTTTCATGGAAAAGTACACTTAAAACTTTGATAGAAGTCCCCCCTACACTTAAGATAAACATTGTCCTCAATGTTTAAGCATGTGGGAAAAGTCTCCCCTACACTTATGAAATTGTGCACGTTGGTTAATTCAAGTTAAGGAAGAGACGACTAAAGTGATCAATTTCAAATGTGAGTATGAAGAAAATTGAATCACGATAGTTGAGAAATAGAACCGGATTTCGGATAACACGAGAGCACGGTTCTTCGTAGGTTCCAAGAGTGCACTAATCCCTGTAATCACATCACCACACACAGACAAACACCTATAGAGGTCCCCCTACACTTAGGAGGTGAAAACATAAAAGCATAGATACTCGGGTTGCCTCCCGAGGAGCGCTTGTTTTTGATAACCGAGTCACGAGCCTGACTCGACCCAAAATTAGTTCATGGGGAACGTGGTGAGGGATGGAATCATCTCTTGAGAGATGTCCTCACCAAAATACAATTTCAAACGCTGGCCATTCACCTTGAAGTTGGGCCCATTTGGCTGAGAAAGCTCAATGGTGCCATAGGGAAAAACATTGGCGATGGTGAATGGACCAGACCAGCGGCTCTTCAACTTGCATGAGAAGATCTTCAACCGAGAGTTAAAGAGTAAGACTTGATCACCAACGTGGAACTCTTGGTTCTTGATTTTAGCATCGTGGATCATCTTGGTCTTCTCCTTGTAGATCAATGAGTTCTCGTAAGCTTGATTCCTCAATTCTTGTAGCTCGTTGAGTTGAATCTTGCGAAAATCACCGGCTTTGTTGATGTCGAAGTTAGCCCACTTCAAGGCCCAGTATGCCTTATGTTCCAGCTCGATAGGGAGGTGGCAAGCTTTCCCGTACACAAGACGATAGGGCGTACAGCCGATCGGGGTCTTGTAAGCAGTACGGAAAGCCCACAGAGCATCATCTAACTTATCGGCCCACGCGGCGCGATGCTCTCCCACAGTACGTTCCAAAATTCTTTTCAATCCACGGTTGGATATTTCGGCTTGACCGTTGGTTTGAGGATGATAAGCGGTGGAAAGACGGTGATTGACACCATACTTCGCCATGACTCTTGCAAATTGATCGTTGCAAAAATGAGTCCCGCGGTCACTGATAATAGCACGAGGAACACCGAATCGAGCAAACAATTGTTTCAAGAATTTACAAACTACCCTCGCGTCGTTAGTGGGTAAAGCCTTGGCTTCAACCCATTTGGAAACGTAGTCAACAGCGACAAGGATGTATTTGTTGCCTTTAGAAGAAGGGAATGGCCCCATAAAGTCGATGCCCCATACATCAAAGATTTCACATTCTTGTATGAAATTTTGAGGCATCTCATCTTTATGTGTGATCTTGCCTTGTTTTTGGCAAGAATCACAATATTTAACCATCTCGTGAGCATCACGGTAAATGGTGGGCCAATAGAATCCCGAATAAAACACTTTTTTGGCAGTGTAGTTGGGACCAAAGTGACCACCGGTGGGTCCTTTGTGGCAAGCCTGGGGAATGTCCAAAGCGGCCGGTCCGTCAACACATCGGCGAATAATCAATTCAGCGCAGTGTTTGAATAGAAAAGGGTCATCCCAAAAGTAAGTCTTAACATCGTTCAAGAACTTCTTTTTTTGTTGGGATGTTAACCCTTGGATGAGAACACCACCCGCTAAGTAGTTTGCAATATCCGCAAACCACGGGGTGCCATCGAGATTGAGATCTATAGACATTAAGGTCTCAAGGGGGAAAGAGTCATTGATCTCTTTGTTCGGATGATCCCCTTGATATGGATCCTCAAGTCTGCTCAGATGATCCGCGGCCAGGTTTTCTGCTCCCTTCTTGTCACGAATTTCAATGTTGAATTCTTGAAGGAGTAAAACCCAGCGAAGAAGTCTTGGCTTAGAATCATGCTTTGTCATCAAGTACTTCAACGCGGAATGGTCCGTGTATACGATAGTGGTGGAAAGGACAAGATAGGGGCGGAACTTTTCAAAAGCATAGACAACAGCTAAAAGCTCTTTTTCGGTTGTCGTATAATGCAATTGTGCCCCCGTCATAGTCTTGCTAGCGTAATGGATTGGTTGGAAGTGTTTGTTCACTCTTTGTCCCAGAACCGCTCCAATAGAAAAATCACTAGCATCGCACATCAACTCAAAGGGAAGCTCCCAATTAGGGGTAACCAAGACGGGTGCCTTAGTTAGCTTATCCTTAAGCGAGTTGAAGGCTTCAAGGCACTCTTTGGAAAAGATAAAAGGAGTATCTTTCTCCAAGAGGTGGGTCATCGGGCGAGCGATTTTAGAGAAATCCTGAATGAATCGACGATAGAAGCCCGCATGACCCAGAAAGCTTCTCACACCCTTCACGGTTGAAGGTGGAGGTAATTTGGCTATGACATCTACTTTAGCACGGTCGACTTCAAGACCGGATTTATAGATTTTGTGTCCTAGCACAATGCCTTCTTTTACCATAAAATGGCATTTTTCCCAATTCAGAACAAGGCGAGTGTCTTCGCACCGCTTAAGCATTCGTTCCAAATTGGCAAGGCAAGAAGAGAAGGAATCCCCGAAGACCGAGAAATCATCCATGAAGACTTCCATGGTTTGTTCAACCATGTCATGGAAGATAGCCAACATGCACCTTTGGAAAGTCCCGGGGGCATTGCATAAGCCAAAAGGCATTCTTTTGTAAGCAACTGTGCCATAGGGACAAGTGAATGTTGTCTTCTCTTGATCTTGGGGATCGATGGGTATTTGGAAGTAACCCGAGAAACCATCAAGAAAGCAGTAATATTCATTACCCACTAAACGTTCAAGCATTTGGTCCATAAAAGTTAGAGGGAAATGATCCTTTCTCGTGGCATCATTGAGTTTACGGTAGTCTATACAAACTCTCCACCCAGTGACGAGACGGGTAGGAATCAGCTCGTTGTTTGCATTGGGCACAACGGTGATGCCGCCTTTCTTAGGCACACAATGGATTGGACTAACCCATGGTGAATCCGAAATAGGGTAAATCATACCCGCATCAAGAAGTTTGATAACCTCTGTTTTGATGACTTCATGGATTTTTGGATTCACCCTTCGTTGGCTTTGAATAGTGGGCTTAAAGTCGTCCTCTATGAGAATTTTGTGTGTGCAGAAGTGAGGATTAATTCCACGAATGTCGGAGATTTTCCAAGCGATAGCTGTTTTATGCTTCTTCAACACGGCGACAAGTCGGGCTTTTTCTTCTTCTTTTAGGTCCTTTGCGATGATGACGGGCGACTTCTCGTTGTTTTCAAGGAAAACGTACTCAAGATGAGGAGGTAGGTCCTTAAGCTCAAGAGTGGGAGGATCCTCAATAGATGGTGAAACTAACGATGGATCATCCTTAGTCACCTCTTTAGGAGAAGGGGGATCAATAGCAGTAACCGTCGGAGATAGAGGAGAAAGATTGTCTTTTTTGAGAAGGTTTTCAATGAGGCGGAGATCTTCATCCCAATTGGTAGTAGAATCGTCATTGTCTAAATTCACATCTCCCATGGTGGCTTCCAAATCTTTCCAAAGGAAATCACTTTCTCCAAATAGAGATAGTGATGAGTCGATAAAGGAAACGGTCTCAACATTGGGAAGAGAGGTAGGAATACTTTTACAAGCATCTTTGAAGTGTTCTTCACAAGCCTCATCAAGAACGTCAATACAATTAACACTCTCGTTTGAATAAGGTTGTTTAGAAAGCTTTCCCATGTTGAAGACGATCTTATCGTTACCCACTCTCATGATAAGCTCACCGGCTTCAACATCGATTAGAGTGCGACCGGTCCTCAGAAATGGACGACCAACGATCAATGGCACACGAGGGTCCATGTCGTAGTCAACAACGACGAAATCAACAGGAAAAGTGAATTTGTCGACTCCTACAAAGACGTCTTCGGCTATCCCCACTGGATAAGCAACCGTACGGTTAGCTAATTCCAAATTCATTTTGGTGGGGACTAGCTCAGGGAGAGATAATTGCTTCCAAACGCTTAGAGGCATTAGATTAATACTGGCACCTAGATCGGCTAGGGCCATGCAATTCTCTACTCCCGGGAAGTTGCAAGGGATTAGGAAATGACCCGGATCACCAAGCTTGGTTGGCAATTTCCTTAAGAGCACTGCAGAGCAATTCTCATTAAGTTGGGTGTTAGAAATATCAAGAAGCTTCTCTTTGTCGTTTAGAAGATCTTTAAACATCTTAGCGTATTTGGGCATGTGAGCGAGAGCCTCGGCAAAGGAGATGTTAAAATTCAATTGTTTAAACATTTTGAGAAAGTTTGAAACTTGAATATCATCCTTGCTCTTTTGCTTCTCTTTCCTCAACCTTGAAGGATAAGGTATATTGGATGAAGAAGAAGGCTTTAGGGGAATAGGATCACTCACAACCACGGGTGGTAGGGGAATGGGGGTAGAAGGTGAAGGAGGCGGAGAAATTGGGGAAGTAGAAGGATGAGGAATAGTAGCAGGTGACTCGTTCTCCTTAGTCACAACCACCGGTGGAGGTATAGGAAGCTCGGGTTCCTTGGTACCTTTGCCACTGCGAGTGGTGATTGCTTTCATCTCCCCTCTTGGATTCGCAACGGTGTTACTCGGAAGAGTACCCGAAGAAGAGGGTTGATTACCTTGGAAGAAACTAGCCATCATGTTCTTCAAGTCATTTGTTTGGCTATCCAACGTGTTTCTCATGTCGGCTCTTAAATTGTTCCCTTGTTTGACCAAGTCTGCTTTCAGGTTGAGCACTTCGCGCTGAAGATTTCCCACGATCACATCGTTAGTCCTCATATAAGTTTCCACTTCTTGGTGAAGAGCGGTAGGTTGGTTGAGGAGCATTGTATGCGGGTGGTTGATAAGCAGGTTGCTGGTATACTTGGTTGTTTCGTTGAGGTGGTTGTTGTTGCTTGTGAGGAGGGATGTATGGTGTACGAGGTTGTTGTTGTTGTTGAGGAGGGCGATTGAAGTATTGTTGTTGGTTTGGGTTGGTAGGAGGAAAACCGGGTGGTGAGAGGTAGTTGTTGGAGCGGTAGCTAAGCAAATTACGGTCACCTTGAGGTCTAGCTTGATAAGCAGGTTGAGGATAGGTGTCATATGCTGCATTCACATTCTCGGAAGGGTAGTCTTGGGTGGCGGTACAAGTGGTGTAAGAGTGAGGACCACCGCATATCTCACAAGGTTGGCTGACAGCATTAACTTGGGCGTTTTTACCGTTGCTGCTGTTGGTGTTGCTGACGGTGTGGGTAACAAGCGGTTCAAGAAGCGTAGTTATTTTGTCCAGTCGCTTGTCGCTGTCACTAGTGCTAGCACTAGCGACATTGGTCCTAACACTCTTGGTTTGCACACGAGACTTATTCTCAATGATATCCCAAGCAGCATTGGAAGTCTTAGCCAAAAGATTACCCCCCCCCCCCCTGAGGCACTGTTTAGTGAATCTTGGTCACTCATGCTTAAACCATTGTAAAAAGTATTAATTTGATGTACTTTGGTAAAACCATGTTGTGGGCATTTTCTTAAAAGATCTTTAAAACGATCCCAAGATTCACTGAACGACTCATCGTACTTTTGTTCAAAATTTATGATTTCATTCCGTAGAGCGGTAGTACGAGAGGGTGGGAAAAAGTAATTTATAAACTTGGTTTCCAAATCCGTCCACGAGAGAATACTCTGTGGCGGTTCCTTAGCAAGCCAATGTCGGGCTTGTCCCTCTAAAGAAAAGGGAAAAAGTTGTAACCTGATAACCTCTTGTGGGACACCATTGAACTTGACCGTGTTGGTGAGTTGCAAGAATCTCTTGATATGGTCATGTGGGTCATCAATGGTATGCCCCAAAAATGGTTGAGCGGAGACCATCTGGATAAAGCCTGATTTTAGCTCAAAGTTGTTGGCGGCAATTGGAGGTATGATAATTGGATCAGTGTTGCCATCTACATGAGCTTGCAGCAGTTCAATCATCGGGCGATTATCCGGTAGAGGCTCATTGTTGTTGTTATCATTCATGTTGTTGAAAGGTGGGTTGTTGTTGTTATTATTGTTGTTTGGAGGTGGTATGTTGTTGTTGTTTTGTACACCGGCCATGTCTAAGTGATCGAGAGGCTCGGGCTCTTGATAAGACGTGGATCGAGTGCGCATACACCTGCAAAAGAACGAACAAAGAAAGACAAAGCAAAAATGTTTTTGGTTTTTATGTTTTTAAATTTTTTTTTTTTAATTTTAATTTTTTTTTTTATTTTTGAAAATTTTATATTTTTTTGGATTTTAGAAAATTTTTATGAAAAAGTAACGTTCACGGGGAACGGATCCCAAAATCCAAGTTCTCACAAAAAACTTTTGATCTTAACGAGAAGAGCCGGCAGCGGCGCCATTTGATACATGCATTTTGCTTGGGTTCAGATTATGTCTCTCGGTATCCTCTCGAATTGATCTCGGCCTTAAGTGGAATGATTGTTCTTGGTTACTAAAAAAAGAGTGGTTTTCTATTCTACTGAATGTTTAAATGCTCTAAAAGGTAAACTTAAATTTAAAAGTAATTAAATTAATAACAATTAATAAAACTAGAATTAAAATTAAAATTAAAATTAAAATCAAATTTAAGATTACAGTTAAAAGATAAACATGAAATAAAGGAAGAAACATAAAGTAATCCTTAAAAATGCTCAAAAGAAACTGATTCGGAAGTTTAACCTTGATTCGGAACTTTGTTCATCCGGAACTTTTCACTCGGAACCCCTTGATTCGGAACTTTACTCGGAACTTCAACCGGAACTTGGTTCGGAAGTTGGTTCGGAACTTTCACCCGGAACTTTACTCGGAACTTTATTCGGAAGTTTATTCGGAAGTTTGGTTCATCCGGAACTTTCAGTTCATTCGGAAGTTTTAAAAGGAAAATTCATTCGGAACTTAAAAACTCATTCGGAACTTTTCAAAAAGTACTTGATTCGGAACCTTTTTAGAAAACACTTTCATTCGGAACTTTTTATGCTCATTCGGAAGTTTATGCTCATCCGGAACTTTTTAGTTCACCCGGAAGATTTGATTCGTCCGGAACTTTCAGTTCATTCGGAACCTGGGAATCGTTCAAGATCAGTAACTTACCCGAAGAACAAGGAAACCCGATTTTAATCCAAAAATCACCAAGTTTTTCACCAAAACTTAAATAAACTAATCACTAAGAATCTACTAACCAATAACTACAAATCCCATCAACAATAACACAAAACCCAACAACTTTTAAAGATCAAATCAATCAAATAAGAACTTAAGAACTTGAAAAGAAATATGATGATGAACAAGATGAAATGGAAAGATTAAACAAGAACTTGTATTGAATGATTAAATGTTTTAACAATAACAAAACAAGGATTAAAATTACAAGATTAAAAAAAACAAAGATCAAGATCACCAAACACCCTAGTGGTGTTGGTGATGCTACGAACTAAAAGGGAGAAAAAGAAGGAGAAAGAGAAAAAAAAACTAAAAACTGAATGCAAAGTGTGTGAGGGGAGGGCTTTATATAGTCTTGTCTTTTGGTTGGTGAGTGGGCTTTCTCCCGTTCTTCTTTTCTTCTCGTTTTTTCAGAAAAGTTGACGTTTTCGATTCTGATTCGGGATTTGTCGTCGATTAAATTCAACTCGTCTTTTAATTTCTTCGTTTAATGGACTCGAGTTTCTTCGACTTATATAAATCTTCCATCTTTGGTCCTTTTCTTCGATAAATCTTCGAATAGGCCCAGTGACTTCAAATCTTTTGCATCTCTTGGACAATAGACCTTATCTTGAGTCTTTTTTTTCGGTAAAACCCGTGCAATCCCATGTTTTCTCCATTATCCATCCGGTTGGCTCTGAAAACACAATAAACACAAAAACCACGCATAATTCCAAACAAATGATATTAAATATGTGTTTTGGTCTTGTTTTAGCCAGAATTAAGTGGTAAAAGGATGGGTATTTACACACCTATCAGGGACCATTTTGGGAAGTTTCTAAAAGTTATTTTGCCATTTTAAAACCCTAAGGACTATTTTTGTCAATTTTTGAAACTTAGAGAAGCCCTAGGGGCTGTTTTTGTAAATTTAGTAAACTTACAAAACCTAGATATAACTAGGGGGCCAAATCTTCCATAAGTCGAAACTATAACAAGCCCTAGGTACTAAATATGTAAAATCCGAAAGTTTACTTGTTTAAAAATATGGAGGGACTAGTTTTGCCATGTTCCGAAACATTAACAAGCCCTAACTCTAAAATCTATTTTAATTATAATAAAACATAATTAAAAGTCTAGATCATAAGGATTAAGGTATAAACTTAAGTTTGTGATAAATAAATTATTTTATAAATATTAAATAGTTTATGAAAACTTTAGAATTAAATAAAAATAATATATTTTATAATTTATGAAATATTTATTTATATTTGCTTTACAAGATAAATTGTATAAACAAGATGAATGTGTGATATTAATACATGTACTCATATACTTTTAAGAAATAAAATTATATGAACGTTACTTAAATTAAATGTTACTACGTAAATATATTATAAGTAAAATCCTTTATGTTTTCTTAAATATAGAACTTGATTATAAATTTAATAGGATGTTATTGATACAAGTACTATAAACACAGATTAATATTTTAAGTGAAACATTTTCTTTTATGTTTACTTAAATGTAAAACTTAATTGTAAGTTAAATTATTACTATAAATACATGTATGTTAACTAATATTAATAGTTAAATATTTTATGTTTACTTAGAAATGAAACTTATATAAATAAGTTTAAATAAATATTGTTGCTACTTGAACTACGGTTATTTAGATAAATACCATAGTATGAATAAACTGAATAAAATTCGTATAAGCATACATATATGTTCTTTGTACTACCTATTAAGACTGTACTATCTGATTAGGCATAACTTTGGTGTGAGATTTAATTGGATATCCGTGTTAAACAAGCAATTGCCTACTCCCAGGTGAGTTTACAGCCCCATATAAACTTTGATAAAACTTTCCCTTTTTGGGAAAGAAAATATGCAAACATATATTGGACATAATTGGATTGTATAAACTTGATTATGATTGATTATTATTGAAACTGTTAAATTTTTGTAAATCGCTCGAATGTTATAAATAGATCTATTAGGGATTGACCATCCCCGTCTGGGTGAGTCATGCTCACTGTGCCTTGGCCGGGACAACAGACGTATACCATGTTGGAACTGGAATGGGTGTCTTTTTGTAAGACACTACGTCCTCATCTGTTGAGGACTATGGGGTTAAGCTTCAGTTTCTAATAATAAACAAATGTTATTTACATTTTAGTAAAAATGCTTTGTGCATTATTACTTCTATGATTATTGTATGTCCAAACTAATTAACTGATTAAAATCTGTAAATTCACCAACTTTATGTTGACCCCCGTTAGTATGTTTTGCACATGAAAATGAAGTTAGTACGTGGTGTGTGCATGGTCTCCAGCATCTTAGAAATCTGGATCATACGACTCGTCAAGGGTTCTATTTGGGAAACAAAAACAACCACCTACTGTCTTGTTTAAAACAATTTTTATTTATTTGTTTAAATAAACATGTAATCTAATTTGACTAACTTTTTATCTTATGCTCTATGGACTATATGTTATCGATCCACCCTTGTGACATCTCCGTGGATATTTCCGCATATTTTGACCCTACCCGGGGTGTCACAGAGAATGGTATCAGAGCGTTAGTTATAGAGAACCAGACAAATTTTTAAATAAAATAAAAATAAAAATGATTTTTCTTTTATTTAAAACTGGACTATAACTTATAAAAATCTTTTTGGGATTTTATTTTGGGACCGTATTAGTTAAGCATATAGATCTTAGAGCATTTTATGCTATGTGAACTAATTGTGTATATATACATATATATATATATACATATATATATATATATATATATATATATATATATATATATATATATATATATATATATATATATATATATATATATATATATATATATATATATATATATATATATATATATATATGTTTACTAAACTTGATTGTTAATACTGTTTAGTGAGATATTGCTATATGTTAGATGTGCTAAACTTGAAAATTTTACACTACATAGTAAAATACTGAAATGTGAACATAGGTAATATTAAACTAAACTTCACACTTACAAGTTGATAAATGAACTACTTATATATATATATATACACATATATATATATATATATATATATATATATATATATATATATATATATATATATATATATATATATATATATATATATATATATATATATATATATATATATATATATATATATATATATATATATATATATATATATATATATATATATATATATATATATATATATATATATATATATATATATATTTGTAACCTTAAAACATTCTAATAAGTGTTTAAAAAGGGATATATTTCATAAAACATGTAATCCAAATAATATTATTCTTTGTTTGTAAGATTATACTCACTTCAAACTTAAAGTAATACTATTTCAGAGTATCATGACTCGGCCTACTGCATCCACAACTCTTCTACCTAGAGTAGCATCTACTCCAGTTGTTTGTTCATCTCTACGATCGACGCAATATGGATGGTTGTCAGCCTCGGATTCAGAGGATGACCCAGCCACCGAAGCTGTACTCCCAGAGGACCTTTTTTCTATCTCAGCATCAGCCACACCGGCCCCAACCTCTATGGAGGAGGACCGGGTCCCCCCTAGCATACCATCTTCCCTGTCTCCATCCTTATCATCGGGCTATTTCTCCAGGCCCACACCCGTCTCCACTTATGAGATCGGGGAAGGCTCAGGGGCAGGACGTGTCGATTCCGTCCAGGCCCAGATCTCCGCACTGGCTGCATGCCATGAGCGGGAGATATCCGACCTCCGCAGCCAGTTGACAGTCAGTCAACAGAGCCATGCCGTCATCTATGATCGTATCGACACTCTTTTCCGCACTATGAGGGGAGACTCCCAGACTGCTAAGGGCATCCAGGCTAGGACGGACGAGGCATTAAAGTGGTTATTGGATGAGAAATACCGCCTCCACCAGCGCATTCAGGTCATGGAGGGTCTGCAGCATCAGACCCATGCTGCTCTTGCCACTCAGGAGCAATCATTATCCATCTTCTTTGATCTCGCTACTGTCCGGCATGATGGGGTTACTGGGGAGATGGCTTATCTCCAAGGGGTCGTCGATAGACTCCGGAACCAGCTACTATCTGCACTCCGTACGCTCAAGGAGACCCGAACGACAGTTCGGACTTTGTGGAACACCAGGAAGAATTCTGCAGCCCCACCAGCTCCATCCGCACCGTCAGCCCCGACATCATCTAGTGGACCATCCAGGCAGGATTAGCATGAGACGTACTAGACTTCTTATACGTCGTGATAAGCTTACGGGTTGCAGCCCGACTATCATGACATAGGGCCTTTGTACTTTTATCTCTTTTTCAGCTTTTGATGATGTAATCATGTACTTATCTTTTCCTTATCTTTTGGGACATGTAACTTTAAGATATGATGTTTTAAAGACTGTGTATATCATACTTTAGATTAGGCCCGACCGGCCTATGACTTAGATTGTGTTATGCTAAGATGACTGTTAAATTTCTCATGGAAATAACATGTAATCACTTTCTTTATTATATCTGCTGTGCAATGTATTATATTATGAGATCTTAACAGGTTATCTAAATTTGTTATGAAATCAGTGCATAAGTTTCCTCGTGCAAATAATATAAAAACTGTACTAATGCTTGAACTAATAATCTCATTTTGTATATGATTATAGACAAATGGTGATTACGAGGTCAAACCCCAATAATGTAACCACTTCCAATGCCGACAATGCTGAATCCCCAGAAGCTACTTGAAATGTCACTGCCGCACAACTGCGGGAATTGATAAGTGAAGGCATCACAGCAGCCATGGCAGCCAGAGGAGCTAACCCAAATGCAAACAATGATCCAAACTCCGATGCTCGTAGAAACAACACCAACAGGGGTTGCTCTTACCCCGACTTCTTCAAAATATAAACCCTCATACTACCGTGGGAAAGAAGGAGTTGTTGAACTGATACAGTGGTTTGAAAGGCTAGAGACAGTCTTTCGCATCAGTGGTTGTGCTGACGAGAACAGAGTTAAGTTTGCCACGTGCACCCTACTTGAGAGTGCCCTTACCTGGTGGAACTCTGTGGTCGCTATCCTTGGACATGACGCTGCTTATACTCTCACTTGGGCCAACCTCAAGGAAAGAATGACTAAGAAGTACTGTCCCAGAGGAGAAATGAAGAAGTTGGAAGTCGAGCTGTGGGATCTCAAGTGTAAGAACAATGATATCATTTGGTACAACCAAAGATTTCAAGAGTTAAGCTTGATGTGCACCAGAATGTTTCCTCTAAGGAGTGACAAGATTGAAAAGTATCGCAGTGGAGTCCCTGACAACATTCATGACAGTGTGCTAGCTTCACGACCCACCACTGTGGAAGGTGCCATGGAATTTGCAACTGAGCTGATCAATAAACGAGCCCGCAATCTGTCCGAGAGACAAACAGACAACAAGAGGAAATCCGATGAAAACTCTCGTAGCCAGCACCAACAGCCTTTCAAAAAGCAAAACGTTGGGCAAGCAGATGACACTACTCCCACAACCCACGCTAAGAACTACTCGAGGACCAGGCCCAAGTGTTCAAAATGAAACTACCTTCATGTTGCTGGAGGACAATGCCAAGGATGCTACAGATGTGGCCAACAAGGCCATTTTGGTCGCAATTGTCCCACCAATGTTGCTACCTTCGATCGACCCAACGCCAATCCTGGAAACAGCAACAAGGGCAAATCCAACGTACGAGGGAGTGGGAGTAAGCAACAGGGAAACCAAAACCCCCCTGGTGGGAGCAGTAGCAGACAGAAGAAAGTTGTGGTATGTTACGAGTGTGGAACCCCTGGGCACGTGAGACCTGATTGTCCCAAGTGGGCCAACCAGAAGAAGGACAACAAAGGAACTCCTTCGTAAGTGTACATGGCCTGCAATGCCCCAGCAAATCCAGACTCCAACACCATACCTTGTACGTTCTTACTAAACCAATGATATGCATCTATCTTGTCTGATACATGTGTAGACCAAAGCACTACAACTGCTAAATTTAGTAAGGTGATGAAAATTCCCCCGGTAGTTCTAGATTCCCATTATACGGTGAAATACTTGACGGAAAAAGTTATGATAGTTAAACACCATCATCCGAGGTTGTTCCTTAAAAACTTTCCGAATCAACCGTTTTACACCAATCAGATCCTAGAAAGCCTTGATAACTTTGATGTCGTTATTAGCACAAATTGACTAGCAAGCATCATGCGATTATCTTATATAATCGAAAACGGGTTTGTGTACCCTGGTGAGATGAAACCTTGATTATACTGGGGAGCCATAACCACGATATAGTTAACACTAGATTTAGTGTCATCTCTAGCACCAACGGGCCAGAGAATACTTGGTCCGAGAATATCCCATTTCCCTAACATGTTTCTTCCCTGCCTAAACCTGAAAGACACACCCGGCTCACAATGTGTGTATTTTGTAGGGTTACTTCTGCCACCTAGGCAACCCTAAACCTGAAAGGCACACCCAACTCACAACGGGTGTACTTTGTAGGGCTACGTTCGACATCCCCCGTAAGGAGATGTTGAATGTCCTATGTTTTTGGACATTCCTCTTTCCTCTTCGGGTCCAATTAGTTCGACAATACTGATAGGTGTGAAAACACCCATCCTTTTTACCACTTAATTACAATAATAACCAAGCCAAAACGTGTATTTTATGTCATTTATGTCGGAATTATGCGTGGTTTGTGTTTTTTTTGTGATTTAGGACGAAAAGGTGAAAAGTGGAGAAAACACGGGATTTCACGGGCTTTTATCAAAGAAAAAGACAAAAGACGAAGTCAAGAAATCAAGAGTGGAAAAAGAACGGAAGTCCAAGACCAATTCTGAAGATTTATCGAAGAAAAAGTCAAAAGACGGAAGTTTACTAAAAGCCGAAGAACTCAAGTCTAATTTATTGAAGAATTACAAGACGAGTTTGAAGAAATCCCGAGACAAAGTCAATAAAGTCAAAAGATTAAGAAGATTAAGGACTTAATGATGCAATAAGAGAAAGAAGAAAGAGGGAGGAAGCTTCCACTAAGCACCTCCCTAAATCCACTATATATAGTTTTTCATTTCATTTGTAGTAGTTGTTGGGTGGCTTGACAAACCACCACTTCCACCATTTTCATTTACCTTGCACTTTAATTACTTGTTATGCACCTTTAATTCATTTAATTTCCAAGTAAGTTTTCTTTTATTGTTCTTGAATCTTCACTTTATTGTTAATCTCCTTCTACCTTTCTTGTTTGATTTGTTCTTCATCTTTATTGTTCATGTTCTTGATTTTTCATAGTTTTGATTAAGTGGGTTTTGATTATTTTGGTTATGATTTTTGGTGTTATTGATTTGGATTGATTGGTTATTGTTAGTAGATCATTTGTGGTTGTTTTGGTTTAATCTTTTGGTTAATCTTGATTAGTTTTGGTTAAATTCGTGTTTGGTTTTCATCCCCTGTTCTTCGTGTTCTAGTTACTGTTTCTTTCCCAGATATTCCGAATCAGCTTGTTCATCCGGAATAATTAATATTCCAGATGAGTTGTTAATATTCCGAATCAAAGCTTAGTAAATATATTCCGGATCAAGAGCTTCGTTCGGAATAATAAACATTTCGGATAAAAGGTTTTCATTCGGAATAATATTCCGGATCAACCTTTCATTCGGAATATTCTGTTATTCCGGATCAAGCTATTTGGTTCGGAATATCTTTTATTCCGGATCAACACATTATTCCGAACGAGCGTTTATTCCGGATAAAGTCAATTATTCCGGATGAAGCCCAATATTCCGAATGAGAGGAAATTATTCCGGATGAGCTGTTTATTCCGGATAAGCAATTATTCCGGATGAACATGTTTATTCCGGATGAAGCCCTTTTATTCCGGATGAGGATTTTATTCCCAATGAATTGATTTATTCCGAATAAAGACTTTATTCCGAATGAAGTGTTTTCAGTTTTTTGTAGTTTTATGATTTTAATTTTTAAGCTTTACTTTTCCCGTCTTTTTCTTTATTTGTACTTTTACTTGCCTTCCCTTTTAGTTTAAGTTTTAGTTTGAGTTATTTACCTTTATTGCTTTTAATTTCTCTCCATTTATTTCCGTCAAGTTTTTATCTTTCAAGTATTTTTATTTTTTTTTGTCTTTTACTTTATTTTTATTTATTTCAAGTCTTTATTTTTAATTAGTTTACAACGACAACCATTCTATTTCTTTCCAACCAAGAACAACTGAGTCGCACATTGAACCGTGATCAATTCGAGAAGATACCGAGAAACGAATTTTTCAACCTAGTAAAATCTCATTCATTAAAATGGCGCCGCTGCCGGCTCTTTTCGTGAGGATTAACGGTTTTTTGTGAGAGACGCGTTGGCTTTTGGGATCCGTTCACTCGTGAACGTTATTTTTTGTGCCCAAAAATTTTCAAAAATCACAAAAACATTTGAAAAATCATAAAAAGCATTTCTTTTTCAAAGTTTTGCACCAAAAAATATTCTTCTTGCTTATCTATTTTTCTTTATGGATTCTTATGTCCATTGCGTCGGGTGTGGGAGACGATTATACGGGAACGACCCATGTCGATGGTGTACATGTGAGCGGTGCGGAAACGGTATCGACAACACACAATTCGGATTTTGTCCCTTGTGCAACTCGACTAATTCGTCCTTTTTGAATCCACCTCCTGTTCCCCCGTGCATATATTGTGGAAGCGATTCTCATTGGCATGTTTCGTGCCCGGTTCAATACCCGTATGATCACGGGCAAGAACCGGGGTACAATTATGACAATGGAAATAGCTATCCACAAGACGCACCCAGTCTTTCTCCTCACCCGTTTTGCAACAACTGTGGGGGCCCTCACGATACTTCTTATTGTCAACCAATGAATTATTATGAGCAAAACTCGTGTCCTCAGTTTTCTTCACCAATGGATTATTATTAACCAAATCCATGTTCTAATTCTTCTCAACCGATGAACTACTATGAGCCACACCCATGCTATAATTCAGGTTTTCAACATTTGGAGCCCCCACATCACACCCTCAATCATCAATCCTCTCAGCAAATTAGTCTTGATCAACAACTAACTTCTTTGAATGGCATTCTAGCAAGTATAGCTCAACTCCGAGCTGACTTGCATCAGGAAAGGCAATAGTTGCTTGATGTGGACGAAACCTTGAAAACCATCGACACCTTTTTGAGCCAATTTAGTCGTTTTCCCTTCTTTTCTACACCAAAATGTTTAATTACAGCGTGGGATAGAATTGGTGAAATTGAACATACTCGGAGAGATGAACAACAAAAATTGCTTCATGAGCTTCTTAAGGATGTGGAGGTTATCAAGGAAGAGTTAGCCGACTACGTCACTCCTAACTGGACTTGTCCCATCTATTATGATGATGACGACGACGATGATGTCTAGACTTTCAATCAATCTTCTGAAGTTGTTGTTCCTACTCTCGATGTTCCTACTGCGTCTAAGGATCTAGATTCGTTGAATGAGCTTAGTGATGTAGGTCTCGACAAATTATTGGATGATGAGGTTTGTGACTTACCTGCTATGGAGCTTTAGGACGACGTTGCTTTCACGCAAGCGGTCGATCCAAATGATGACGATTCTTCTCCCCGCTATGAGAATTTCACTTTTGAAATTTCTCAGTCTCCACCGGGAGATGCGGGCGATGCCGATTTATTCTCTCCGGCTTACGAGAAGTTCACCGATGAACTTTCTCTTGAAGATGAGGTAGAAGACGTGATTCTCCGCGACAGATTACGGAAAGTGCATCTCCTTATTGCTCAAATCGAAGAGTTGACTTCTCCTCCTCTTTCCGAGTCTTTGCCTCCATCTATTCCTCCCGTTGAAGATAATGACCCATTGCTGGAAGAAATCGACATTCACTCCATACCGCCAGGTATTGATGACGATGACATGGAGGGGGGTATTATTCTTGATAATTTGCTGCAGGAAGGTATTGACCCAAGTCCCCCTCCCGAGCACCTTTCATCCTCCCCTTTAGCCACTATTACGGAGGATGAATGCTTTGACCCGGGAGGTGATATTGATTATGCTACGGCTTTGCCGAGTTCTCAGCATCCATTGTCTTTGGGGATGACAATGTGCTTACTTTACCCACCCCACCTCCCGTGGATCTTAATTTCACATACTTTTCGTATGTTGAACGAACCTTTCTCCCATTTAAGACTTATCCCCCCGCCTCTCCTTTGTTGATGTCAACCGGGAACGAGGACAAGGTCTTTGATCCCGGTATTACATTCGAGGCTTCCCCATGGACTATTTAATTCGGGGACGAGTCAGGCTCGTGACTCGGTTAATATAAACAAGCGCTTTTTGGGAGGCAACCCAATTATCTATCTATCTTTACCATAAGTGTAGAGGGGAGCCCCGTGGTGTTTCTTGTTTTCTTTCTTATCATGTGCAGGGATTAGAGCTTCAAAGACACACTCTTGATGACTTTTGACGAACCGTGATTCCGTGTTCCCTTCTTCCCGGTTCTATCCTAAACTCTTTTCGATTCACTATTTTATATTTCTCAATATTAAAATAGTAATCTTTTTAGTTGTCTCTTCCTTAGCGAGATTTAAACAACGTGCACAATGTCCTAAGTGTAAGGAAGTTTACTCCCACATGCTTAAACATTGAGGACAATGTTTATATTAAGTGTAGAGGGGACTTCTATCGAAGTTAAGTGGCCTTTTCCTTGTATTTGTCCTCACTTTAACCGGAAAATCAATTTTTCAACATTTTTCAAAATTTTTAATCTATTTTGGCCTAGTTGTATAGTTGCATTTTCCTTTGTTATGTTTATTTTCTCTCCTTGCTAGAATAAAATTACAATAACGCGGTTTTAATTTTTTTTCAAACGTTGTGAATCTTTTGACTCAATCCGAGTTTACTTATCTAAGCTTACTCTAGCTAGTACCCTTAACGTGTTTAAGTCAAGTTTTGCTAGGCTTTTATATAGGGAGCTTTAAAACGCGAAAGTCTTAACTCTCACGGGTTAAGAACAAGAACTTTTCGCAAGTTCCTATAATTGATCCTAGAGAGTTGTTTATCAAGGGAACTTTAAAATGCTATTTCTAAACTTGAAAGAGTCTAAGAATTTGCAAGATCCTATAGGCGACTCGAAAACCCAAAACTTTGATTTAATAGGCTAAGCATCCACGAGTCTCATTCCTTGAGATTTTAAACTGTGGAGAACGAGAGATTATAGAGTCAATTATAAGTTTGGTATTCTTTCGTGAATTTATGTGAGTTAATTATAAGCCTATTCTCCCATCGCTTGCTAATAAATTTATCTGCAATAAATAAGGTTGTACGATTTGAAATGTTACTTAGCTTCTAGCCCAAGATCGTTTAAAAGTTTCTCGTTATGGATTAGAGTTCATAGCCAAGGCATAACTTATTGAAGCGGGATGCGAAGATTGGCGAGTCCGAAAAGGCCCTAACAAGGCATGAGGGCTATATTTTGTTGCTAAAGATCCCAAGTGATGTGAAGAATCATTTATCAAAAATCTATATGAAGGATCGAGACACTCGACAAAAAGCAAGTACTCCCAAAAGATCATGGAGAAGTCTATCCAAAAAGGCCCTAACAAGGTATGAGGATAAATAGATCCAAGTAATAAAAGGAGGCGGATCGTTGTATATCAAAATCCCAAATAAAGATTGGAGAAAAATGAAGAAGTCGTGGTCCAAGTATGAAGAATCTCTCAAAACTTCAACTGAAGAAATTCCTAATATGAAGAGAAGACCATTATTTCATGAACGTCTCTCAAGATTTAAAGTATGAAGTCGCTGCCAAATATCGGTCCGAGAAAGGTCTCAAATCGCGAAGCGAGTTATGCCAAGATATGAACTTTATGAGGTCCCGAGAAGCAGTTTTAAAAGATTTTGTCCTTTAGCTAACTATTGATTAAATCGTCCCACTTTATTTTTAGCCTAAATAACTATCGAAATAAGTCAACAATGCATCCTCGTGATCATTCAAGACCATAATAAAATATAAGAGATACACCTAGGAATAAGGGAGTCTAAGTGAATAATTGGCCCACATGAGTTCGTGTTAGTTTGCTAACTTATAATAACAATGATCTCGTTTTTAAGATTGGTTTGGTGAAAGTGAAAACTTAAGGATGATGATTATTCATGACATTTCCAAAACCCAGGTATGTTTTTGATTTCTTTACATTGAATGTTTATAATTTTCTATCTCTTTAATAAAGGCCAATTAGGATTGATTATGATGGGAAATGTAATCTTGCTTTGTAACTAATGCATTGCATGAGGACATTGCAATGGTCAAGTGTAGGGGATTTGATAGGTGTGAAAACACCCATCCTTTGTACCACTTAATTACAATAATAACCAAGCCAAAACGTGTATTTTATTTCATTTATGTCGGAATTATGTGTGGTTTGTGTTTTTGTTGTGATTTAGGACGAAAAGGTGAAAAGTGGAGAAAACACGGGATTTCACGGGCTTTTATCGAAGAAAAAGACAAAAGACGAAGTCAAGAAATCAAGAGTGGAAAAAGAACGGAAGTCCAAGATCAATTCTGAAGATTTATCGAAGAAAAAGTCAAAAGACGGAAGTTTACTAAAAGCCGAAGAACTCAAGTCTAATTTATTGAAGAATTACAAGACGAGTTTGAAGAAATCCTGAGACAAATTCATTAAAGTCAAAAGATTAAGAAGATTAAGGACTTAATGATGCAATAAGAGAAAGAAGAAAGAGGGAGGAAGCTTCCACTAAGCACCTCCCTAAATCCACTATATATAGTTTTTGATTTCATTTGTAGTAGTTGTTGGGTGGCTTGAAAAACCACCACTTCCACCATTTTCATTTACCTTGCACTTTAATTACTTGTTATGCACCTTTAATTCATTTAATTTCCAAGTAAGTTTTATTTTATTGTTCTTGAATCTTCACTTTATTGTTAATCTCCTTCTACCTTTCTTGTTTGATTTGTTCTTCATCTTTGTTGTTCATGTTCTTGATTTTTCATAGTTTTGATTAAGTGGGTTTTGATTATTTTGGTTATGATTGTTGGTGTTATTGATTTGGATTGATTGGTTATTGTTAGTAGATCATTTGTGGTTGTTTTGGTTTAATCTTTTGGTTAATCTTGATTAGTTTTGGTTAAATTCGTGTTTGGTTTTCATCCCTTGTTCTTCGTGTTCTAGTTACTGTTTCTTTCCCAAATATTCCGAATCAGCTTGTTCATCCGGAATAATTAATATTTCGGATGAGTTGTTAATATTCCGAATCAAAGCTTAGTAAATATATTCCGGATCAAGAGCTTCGTTCGGAATAATAAACATTCTGGATAAAAGGTTTTCATTCGGAATAATATTCCGGATCAACCTTTCATTCGGAATATTCTATTATTCCGGATCAAGCTATTTGGTTCGGAATATCTTTTATTCCGGATCAACACATTATTCCGAACGAGCATTTATTCTGGATAAAGTCAATTATTCCGGATGAAGCCCAATATTCCGAATGAGAGGAAATTATTCCGGATGAGCTGTTTATTCCGGATAAGCAATTATTCCGGATGAACATGTTTATTCCGGATGAAGCCCTTTTATTCCGGATGAGGATTTTATTCCGGATGAATTGATTTATTCCGAATGAAGGATTTATTCCGAATGAAGTGTTTTCAGTTTTTTTTAGTTTTATGATTTTAATTTTTAAGCTTTACTTTTCCCGCCTTTTTCTTTATTTGTACTTTTACTTGCCTTCCCTTTTAGTTTAAGTTTTAGTTTGAGTTATTTACCTTTATTGCTTTTAATTTCTCGCCATTTATTTCCCGTCAAGTTTTTATCTTTCAAGTATTTCTTTTTTTTTTTGTCTTTTACTTTATTTTTATTTATTTCAAGTCTTTATTTTTAATTAGTTTACAACGACAACCATTCTATTTCTTTCCCACCAAGAACAACTGAGTCGCACATTGAACCATGATCAATTCGAGAAGATACCGAGAAACAAAATTTTCAACCTAGTAAAATCTCATTCATTAATACCATCACCCACTAGACGCTGGGAGATGAGAATTTCTCTCTTTAGAAGTCAAAATTTGTACGAATGTTGTACCAGTAATAGTGGATGCATGACCCGTGTTACGACACCCTGTAAGGCGCGTACTTCTTTATTCTTGGTATCTTTATTTCCACCATTTGTGGTACTTCTTTTCTACGCTCCTCCCACTCAGCCTCACGGCAAAGGAAGCAGATTCTTTGCAACTTCTTACGCAAATGCCATCGACAACAATCTTAACCTCTTTGTTGGGTAGAAAATTTAGTACCATTAGCTAATGTTTGTGTTCCGCTAGCTTGAGGTAAAGATCGTAAGTCTTTTCTTAAAGTTGTTAATATAAGAGGGGTTAAAAATTAAACATGTTGTTTTACCTTCAACCCCCAATTTTTCATCCTCGGGTATGGAGATATAACTTGTATCTCACCCATGAAAAGGATGTAGAAATAGTGCATCCCCTAGATTCCCTAGCGTATGAAACCTGTTGGCGTGTCCTCCTCATATTAGAAACCATTTGCAACGGATTTGTCCTCCTAAGCAAATCCACAACGCCATTGGTTTTCTCCCAGGTCCTGGAAGGGTATAGCTGCGACCCCGTTAAGCATTCGCGCCTATCCATCCACATCAGCAGTCTCCTTTACTCCTCAATCGGATGTATAGTGCAATCCAGATAAAGATCTCTTTGCATTCCTTGCCTATCCATCCACAGCAGCAGTCTCATTTACTACTCAATCGGATGCATAGTGCGATCCAGATAAAGATATCTTAGCATTCCTTTCCTATCCATCCACAACAGCAGTCTCCTTTACTACCCAATCGGATGTATAATGCGATTCGGATAAATATCTCCTTGCATTGCTCCTATCCGACCATAGCAGTAATCTCTTCTACTGCTCAATCGGATGAATAGTGCAACCTGGATAAAATCTCTTTGCATTCTCTTCTGTTCACTTATAATGACGGAAGCTTCCATTAATTCCAGATCAAGCGTATAAGAATAACCTAGGCGTAAACCACTTCTCATTCATGCCGCCATCCGTACTTGAGAGAGAAAACCTAAAACGAATCATACTTAGAACATCTTCACTTAAGAGATAACTACGTTTTTAATAGCTTTGAGGACAAAGCTAAAATAACGGGGTGGTGATGTAAAATCCATGATTTTACCATGATTTTATATAATAAATTTCCACCTATTAATCCTAGAACACAAACTCATGTGTTATGTTTCTATGGGTCATGTGTGGACTTGTCTAACATGTACATATACTTCTACATACACACTTGTTGTAATAAGATTCATAATGCAAACCTTGTACATAAGACTAAGGAAAACAAGTAGTAAAATGCATAACCAACATTTGATGAAACAACACTTAACAAAAATTAGAAAAATATGCTACACCATGTGTATGTGGTCGTATATGTGTGTATGCATAGTTTAGGTATCCCTAAACCTTCTTGGACTAGCCCAAGGTTATGTATTCCTTATGCTCTAGCCAACTCAAGCCCACACAAGCCCACCCTCTTCTTTGGATAGCCTTACACGGTACACACATGCATATGTGGAAGAAGAAGGGTTGTCATGGAAAGGGAAGAGCCTACACTTGGCACAAGTGTTCTTACCAAGGCAATCATGCCTTTTGCATTCTCTTTCCCTCTCTCGTCTTTAAGCCGAAACACACACATTCCCATCTCTCCTACATGCAACTTCACTTCTCTCTTCATCTCTCTCTCTCTCAATATTTCGGCTATAAGCCACAAAACTCCAAAGTTGATTCATTAAATCAACTAAATATTTGTCCCATCTTGATTACAAATCATTTGGTGGCATCATTTCTCTTGGAACCACTAGAAACAAGCCCTAGCCGAACCATTATAGGCCACGGTTTGATTTATACTAGGGTTTTCTTCATCATCTTGAGTAGATCTCATATCTCCTTGTTCATCTAGATCCTCTTTGGTACCTTTAGGCAAGAAAGGTATACACTACTTGTTCTTTCATTTCTTCATGCATGCATCATCATACATCTATAAAAACAAGTGAATAACATGTTAAAAAACAAGATTTGGTAAGGCTATGGCCCTTATGGGTCACGGCATATTTATACAAACAATGATCATGATTCAAAATCCTTTTAATAAGAAACTTATGACTTATGTGTTATGTGTTAAACTTGATTTAAAAACCATATGAAACCTTTTATACATCTAAATATTGCATGGGTTAGAAATCTTGTTTATGGGACTTTGGTTAACCAATAACCATAGATCTCATGAAAAGAACTTGTGAAACTTAAAAATCATGAAAACCATGACCTTAAAGGTCACGGCTAAAATGAGTAAAGGCCATATGATTTGTCTACTAAGTTTTGAATAGTGGAATATGAAATGTTACATGTTAAATGAGCTATTAAAAATCATCAAAGTAACTTATGTGAATATATATAGACGTGGGTTGCATATGACCCTAAAATGGGTTAGATGTACATGCATGCTTATAAAAACCTAGATCTAATGATAAGTGTTAACTTAACATGGTATACATGAAATAAGCTAGTAGATCTAATGGGAATATTGGGAGAAAACAATATAGCCGTGGGCTATACATTGTTTCTTGGAATAATAGTAGCCTTGGAAACATGCATGTAACCTAGATAATCATGATGTGTTTTTGTAAATATTTACAAGACTTAAAAACTAGTTAAAGTATTCATCTTGGAAATACCAAGATCTAAAAACATAGTTGTGAGCTATATATGTGGGTACATGGATCTATGTTTGATTTTTAGGTCTAGACCTAGCTAGATCTCATTTTGAACTTGTGACTTATTTTCTTGATGTGTATATAGTTAGATATAATTTTTTAACACATATAAACTACATGAAACCTTAAAATAATACTTGACTTATCTTAATAAGTCATAACTAATATTAGCCGTGGGATATAAGCTCCTATTAGGGCTTATGACCTACTTGTAACCTTATAACACACCTAGATCTGATTTAGTATAACACATAAAACAAATTGTAAGTTTTATTCATCTATTTAGATTGAAAACTAAATATTAATAAGCTCATAATAAGCTTATAAGAATATCCTAAGTAAAAATATACATAAAATGTAAATTAATGTTAATGGACTAATTAAGTCCATGAAAAGTTAACCTAAAACTTAAATGGACCCAATAAGCCCATTTTATAAATTATAGTAACTTAAATGGACTTAAGATCACACTTAGGCCCATTTAACTAATTAAAGGGACTTAAAAATGTATTAAGCCCAATAAATGATTTAAAGGCCCCCTTAAATAAATTAGTGGACTTGAAATATATTCAAGCCCACTAAAATAGCCCATTAGATGTTTAGCCCATTTAATGAGCCCATATAAAGTTTAAATGTGAAAATAAAAGTTTTTATAATAAAAATATAACTTATAAAAACTTCTTAGATGAAAATGACAATTTATAAAACTTAAGGACTAAAAGCGTAACTTATGAAACTTGTTTTGATAAAATAGTAAGCACAAGGACTGAAAATGTAAATATCCAAAAGTCTAGGGTTTAATAATTATTATCCGTGGCAAATTAAACCCTAGGGACCATTTTGGGAAGTTTCTAAAAGTTATTTTGCCATTTTAAAACCCTAAGGACTATTTTTGTCAATTTTCGAAACTTAGAGAAGCCCTAGGGGCTGTTTTTGTAAATTTAGTAAACTTACAAAACCTAGATATAACTAGGGGGCCAAATCTGCCATAAGCCGAAACTATAACAAGCCCTAGGTACTAAATATGTAAAATCCGAAAGTTTACTTGTTTAAAAATATGGAGGGACTAGTTTTGCCATGTTCCGAAACATTAACAAGCCCTAACTCTAAAATCTATTTGAATTATAATAAAACATAATTAAAAGTCTAGATCATAAGGATTAAGGTATAAACTTAAGTTTGTGATAAATAAATTATTTTATAAATATTAAATAGTTTATGAAAACTTTAGAATTAAATAAAAATAATATATTTTTTTATTTGTGAAATATTTATTTATATTTGCTTTACAAGATAAACTGTATAAACAAGATGAATGTGTGATATTAATACATGTACTCATATACTTTTAAGAAATAAAATTATATGAACGTTAATTAAATTAAATATTACTACGTAAATATATTATAAGTAAAATCCTTTATGTTTACTTAAATATAGAACTTGGTTATAAATTTAATAGGATGTTATTGATACAAGTACAATAAACATAGATTAATATTTTAAGTGAAACATTTTCTTTTATGTTTACTTAAATGTAAAACTTAATTGTAAGTTAAATGATTACTAAAAATACATGTATGCTAACTAATATTAATAGTTAAATATTTTATGTTTACTTAGAAATGAAACTTATATAAATAAGTTTAAATGAATATTGTTGCTACTTGAACTACGGTTATTTAGATAAATACCATAGTATGAATAAACTGAATAAAATTCGTATAAGCATACATATATGTTCTTTGTACTACCTATTAAGATTGTACTATCTGATTAGGCATAACTTTGGTGTGAGATTTAATTGGATATCCGTGTTAAACAAGCAATTGCCTACTCCCAGGTGAGTTTACAGCCCCATATAAACTTTGATAAAACTTTCCCTTTTTGGGAAAGAAAATATGCAAACATATATTGGACATAACTGGATTGTATAAACTTGATTATGATTGATTATTATTGAAACTGTTAAATTGTTATAAATCGCACGAATGTTATAAATAGATCTATTAGGGATTGACCATCCCCGTCTGGGTGAGTCATGCTCACTGTGCCTTGGCCGGGACAACAGACGTATACCATGTTGGAACTGGAATGGGTGTCTTTTTGTAAGACACTACGTCCTCATCTGTTGAGGACTATGGGGTTAAGCTTCAATTTCTAATAATAAACAAATGTTATTTACATTTTAGTAAAAATGCTTTGTGCATTATTACTTCTATGATTATTGTATGTCTAAACTAATTAATTGATTAAAATCTGTAAATTCATCAACTTTATGTTGACCCCCGTTAGTATGTTTTGCACAGGAAAATGAAGTTAGTACGTGGTGTGTGCATGGTCTCCAGCATCTTAGAAATCTGCATCATAGGACTCGTCAGGGTTCTATTTGGGAAACAAAAACAATCACCTACTGTCTTGTTTAAAACAATTTTTATTTATTTGTTTAAATAAACATGTAATCTAATTTGACTAACTTTTTATCTTATGCTATATGGACTATATGCTATCGATCCACCCTTGTGACATCTCCGTGGATATTTCCGCATATTTTGACCCTACCCGGGGTATCACACGTAGGATTCCGGATTGTGACAGGGTTTGGATTCCGGATTGTATTAGAATCTAGGACTCCAGATTGCTTACATTTTAGGGATTCTGACTTATGTGTGATTTTTATTTCCTGTTTTTATTTCAATTTTGAATTTAACTTTTCCTGCTATTTTTACTTAGCATTTTTGTTTAAGTGTTTTATCTTAGATTTATTTAAAGTTTACATTTTTATTAAGTTTTCAAATTTACTTAATTTCTTTAAAAGTCTTTATTTTTAGTTTAATCTTTTAAAGTTTTAATCTTTCAAGCTTTTATTTAGTTACTCAACGACATTTCCACTTTTATTTTAAAATAGATAATCACATTTCTTTCCTTTTCACCAAGAACAACTGAGTCACACTTTCAACCGTTGTCAATTCGATTAGACCAATCCAACGAACTTTTTTTTATACTAGCAAAAGCTTTGTATCAGTATCACCGACACGTGGTGTTAGACGTTTTAGAATCAAATGGAAACTCACTCCTCGATTCATCAGACCATTTGATATCATCGAGCGAGTCGGAGAACTATCTTATCGCTTAGCGTTACCTTCGCAGCTTTCTCACGTTCATGATGTTTTCCGTGTGTCCTTACTTAGAGGGTCCAATTATCATCCCCTTCACATGGTTCAGTATCCACTAGAACAGAATCGTGAAGATCTTACCTTCATAGAGGAACTCGAACGAGTTCTTGACAGGTAAAACGAGTCATGAGGAAGAAGACGATTCCATTCGTCAAAATCCTTTGGAGGGATCATACCGAGCGGGAAGCCACTTGGGAAACAGAGGAGTCTATCCGGGCTTCTTACCCTCATTTCATGTTTTGAATTCGGGTATGTTCCTCGTTCAATTTACTTTATCTAAAATTTGGGAACGAATTATTCTTTTTAGGGGGGAAGAGTTGTAAAACCCGCATGCTTTTACCATGAACAGTACACTTAGTGAACGTACGTACATATAAAAACTTTCCTTTTATAGCATGAACATGTGGCACGATTATTAATTACAGAAATTACGTATGTGTTATTACACGATAAGTATTAAGTACGTGATAATAAAAGATAATTATTAAGTATAATAATTATAATCACGAACGCATGATCACGAACATTTATGAACACGATAATTATTACTATAATAATTATAACACGACTATTAGAACACGATATGTATACGAAGGATAGATAACACGCACATTAAGCACGAACTATGACGAATAATTAAAACGAAAGAACAAGTAAATTACTTAAACATGGAAAAGGCATGGGTTGGCCTTGTGGGCCTTGGTAGCCGCGGACAAAGGAGACAAGGAGGGGGCCGAAGCCAATTTTTGGTTTAACTAAAGGAAACTAAAAACACAAAGGTTATCATAACATAATTTTTACAGAAAAATTAAAAACCCTAGCTCCCTTGAACCCCATTGCCGCGGCACACACATCAAGACAAGGAGGCATTCATTTTTTATCTTTGATCTTTGGTTATTGGTTCGTGTTCATGTTATTTTCCATCACATATTGGGGTAAAACATTAGACCTTGATCTGTAATTACTTTATTTAATAATGTTCTTATGATAGATCTTTAAAAACTAGTGATAACAACATGTTTAGAATTAAAGTAAATCATGGGAGGGCTTTTGTTTGGGTTCTTGTGTGGTTTGGCAGCCAACCGAGAGCTCAAAGTTCTCGGTGTCCCTTTTTAGCCACAGCCGAGACCCTCTAAGGGGCTCGGTGTGGGTCTCGGAGCAACACCAGGCACCACAAGCTTAAGCCGGTGGCTGCTTGGTTCGAGCAGTTGGAACAATGAAGGCAGCAGGGGGAAACCACCGGTCTGCGCCGGTGGAATCATTATGCTGGCAGTGGGTAGCCACGACGCGCATCGCCGACAGCAGCCGCTACTGTTGGCAGCGCAGCCACCATCCGCCATCGCAGCCCCGGCTGTGGGTGGTGGTTGGTGTCGGGTTTTTGGTTTTGTCTCGGGTTTCGGGCTCGGGTTTTTTTAGAAGTTATTTTTACAAGGATAATTAAGTTAATTAACATGCTAATAATAATTAATTTAATTAATCATGGACTTAGCTTAATTATTATTTATAAAATAATGCATGTTTTAACCTAAGTATTTATTTATTTGATTTAGATTATGGTATTAATTAATTATTAAGACATAGAATATAATTAATTAATAAACATGACTTAGGTTATAATTAATATAATATTAATACATGTTTAACCTAAGTATTTTATACACCTTAATTTAATTAAATCATGCTTATTTTTAATTAAATCATATAACCAATAGTTTATTTAATTAACATGATATTATTAATGAACTATACTAATAATCACATGACTTATGATATTTAATCAGTAAACTTAAGCTTATATTATTAGCTTATTATCCAGCTTAATTCAATTATGGAAACTTTCTAATTCAGGAAACTTACTATTTTTGGAAACTTTCTATTTTTAGAAACTGATCTATTTTAAGAATTTATTCTATTTTTGGAAACTTTCTATTTTGGAAATTTTCCATTTTTGGAAACTTTCTATTTTAGGAAACCTGCTATTTTTAGAAAGTTACTTATTATTACAAAACAAGTATAATAATACAAGAAATACAAGTAATACTTAATCAGAATACGTAGAATACATGATAAACACAACATAACCTTAAAATCAGTAACACAAGACAAGAACATATAAAACAAGCTAAGACATGATATAATCAGTTATGTACTCAGTAAACAAAATACTTATACATGTACCCTATTTATGTAGAATTAGTGAGATCGAAGTAGGACTTCCATTCTTTCGTCTTCTTTGTTCACTGGACATAAGGTACGGATTTCCCGTCCTTCAGTATGGACATTCTTTCCTTATTAGGATTCCCCGTTGCAGCCAACTTTTTTCCCAGTATTGTTTTATATGTTTGATTACTTATGTTAGTTTAAGAGCCTAAGCCATATACATGCATGACCAGTGTCACCTAGTTATGTAGGTACCATAACCATAACATTAGAGGCACCAGTGTTATGACTTCCCCGCGGGGAAGTGATTGCTCGTGGCGTCCCTTTTCAGTTTTGGCCATTATATGATATTATCATGTGGGGCGTATGGGTGCATGCTAGTTACATGTTTGCCAGTAATATTAGAGTGAATGCGATGTGTGCCTTGCATCCTTCACTAGGAGTTGATCCCTCCTACCCAGACTATTTAATTAGAGGCAACCCCTCTAATTTCATGACGAGGTCTCCCCTCCAAGTATTCATGCACGGTGGAACCTCATGACCTATATGGGCTATTGGCTAATTAAAAAAGATTTTACAGAGAAACATAAGTCTTTCAAACTATAAAACCAGTTTTATGAACATGATTCTAGGTTACTTAGGACTTATACTTTTCCACTGCTATTAGTCTTTATGCTTATGTTATTCCATGGCATACTTGTATATCCGTGCACTGAGCGTTATGCTCAGCTGTTTTCCTTTCATGTTCCCAAACGGCAGGTACTCAAGGGCGCTCGTAGACTTTAAGCGTACGTGCATATGGATAGGAAGCTATCTAGCCGTCTCTACTTTATGCATTTCATCATAAATTTTGCCACTTATTCCGTTGGACATTGTTTAGTCCTTTTCTTTTACAGTACTTATGTTTGTGTGTGATGAGCTTATACTTGGGGTACCGATGTTTGTTTCTGGTATTTTCTTTCATGGATTTAATGTTTTTAAGACATTTACCTTGTATGCTTTGATGACATGCCATAATCACGCGTGAAATTCCATTTACCAAAATGGGGTGCCCAAGGACAGACTTGAGCATTAAGCGGATGTGCATAGGATGGGAGCTACCTTATATTTCTATTCCTTTTGCAATTCATTTACTTTATGCATATCTTGGCTTATTTTTAGAAACCGATGTTTGATTCCGGTTTTCCCCTTTATGGTCATGTATGTCTTTATTACATATTACCTTGCATGCTTTGATGACACGCCATAATTATCATGTAGCAGTCTACTTATCAAAGTGGGGCGTTACAATTATGGTATCAGAGCCCAAGGTTTGGACCTATAGGCTCTAAAATAACTTGACCTGTGACTAGTAGGTAGTCATCAGGATCTTCCTAAACGGACTGTTGATTGTTATTCATTTATTTCATGTATCATTGTTTTTCTGCTAAGTTTTTGACTAACTAATGGTTGGTACAGGACTGACCATATTTAGTCCCATATACTTTTCATACGATTTTTTTTATGAACCGACCTATAAGCGTTCACCCTTGCTCATTCAAAATTTTGTGTTGTAAACCGACCCATAGGCGTTCACCCTTGCTCATATCAAATTTCATGCTTTTTAGTCGAATGTTGTTTTGTGGGCCGACCCATAGGCGTCACCCTTGCTCATGTCAGATTTCGTCGACTATGTCTTCATAATCATTCTATGTATCTCATATGCTTATTCCATGGTTCTTCATGTCGATTATGTTTCATGATTTTCACGAATTGATTTTATTTTCATGCTGGTTATATATTCATGCTCCCTCATGTGATTATGTTTTCATGTTTGATTATGTTAAATTGTTTCATGCTCCTCTATGATGATCATGCTTTCACGTCATTCAGTGATGAACTTTTTTAATCATGCTCTCCTGATAGTCATTTTAGGATTTCAGCAATTATGCTTCATGTAAATCATTGAAGAAATTTCGTTGAATCATGTCTTTGTGCTTCCTTATACAACTGGAATTATATCTGTGTTGGATATAACCAGGCTACCATGTTGTTTTCTTCAGTTGGTCCATGGACTGCTTTAGTATTGGCCTCCTTTGATCATGTTAGATAGTCGACACTAGTATCGATCATCTCATGTGTATTCTAAGTATAGTAATTCATGTGTACTTCATGCACAGTATCTCAGGTGTACTCCACGTACAGTAATCTATGTGTACTTCATATACAGTATTCAATGTGTACTCTATGTACCATATTCCATGTGTATCGCTAGTCGATCCTCGACCGTCTCAAGCGTATTTCACTTACCGATGTTGCTCAAGTTAATGATGTTGCTCGCAGCTTGAAGATTTTTCAAAACAAGATGAGTATGATGAACCAGGGTGACCAGACAAGAAATATATTTCATCCACCAGACGTTATCATCCCATTCCATGTCTTTACCCTCCCAGTTACATGTCACACATCGCTCAGTTTTCTTTCAGGCATAAGAGTGGGAACCGGTGCCAACCAGCCATTCAGCAGAATAGTTACATGAACCACAGACAGAATGATGACAGTCATAGAGCTGAAGACAAGGCGGTAGTAACAACTACCATGCTAATAATTAAGCTTTCAATAACAATTGGAACTCCGGTAACGGATATGACTAGAAATACAGCGGTCAGCAGTCTAACCGGTCCTCCAACCCTAGAAGTTTACCCAAAATTTTCAACTTTATTCGTATCCATCAGCCAAGACAATATCAAGACATCAGTCAATACACATGTCCTAAGTATATTTCCTGAAGACACATGTCAAGACATCAGCCAAGACACATGTCTCAAGTATAATTTCTGAAGACACATGCCAGGACGCCAGTCATGATACATGTCATACGTGTATTTCTCAAGACACGATTCAGGACACATGACTCACGTATATCTTCTGCATCAGGCCCTCAGTAATTCAAGGTACCCTCCAAGGGGGGTATACCCGGTCTGTTATTCCACGTATAGATCAGACCATTAAATATTCGGTTACCACCACTAGAGTATTGATCATGTTGGACACGCGATGTTTCTTCTGTGTGGATACAGACGATACACATTCAGTGAAATATGCCACGTTTACTTCACGTGTTCGTATGTCAGCTTTATTTAAAATCATGTATTACCTACCTCCCAGCCTAGAAAGACTCCATTGTATCACCTATGTATATAAAGGTTTTCCTTCTAGTTACAAGACAAGATTCGTCTTACTAACTCCTGAATACCTTCATTATGTTCCTGCCAGGAAAATCAGTACAAATTGTTTCGGCTTTGATAGGTGTGAAAACACCCATCCTTTTACCACTTAATTACAATAATAACCAAGCCAAAACGTGTATTTTATGTCGTAAATGTCGGAATTATGCGTGGTTTGTGTTTTTGTTGTGATTTAGGACCAAAATGTGAAAAGGGAAGAAAACGCGGGCTTTCACGGGCTTTTATCGAAGAAAAAGACAAAAGACGAAGTCAAGAGATCAAGAGTGGAAAAAGAACGGAAGTCCAAGACCTATTCTGAAGATTTATCGAAGAACAAGTCTAAAGACAGAAGTTTAATAAAGCCGAAGAACTCAAGTCTTATTAATGAAGAATTTTCAAGACGAGTTTAATTAATCCCGAGACAACGTCGAAAAAGTCGAAGAATTAAGAAGAAGAAAAGACGGAAAGAAAGAAAGAAAGATAGAAAGAAGGAAGCAACACATGCTTCCCTTCTCCCTATATATAGTTCACTTCCACCTCATTTCACACTTGTTAGCTAATTTGACAAATTAGTCTTTCTACCGTTTTTAATTACTTGCACCATTTCTATTTTCATGTCATTTTAATTTCATGTCTTAAATTTCTTGCCTTTTAATTCCAAGTAAGTTCATTTTGTTGTTGAATCTTTAATTTCCTTTAATCAAGCTTTTTATTATCCATCTTATTCTACTTTTCTTGCTTTTGATTTTGATTATTAATTCGGATTAAGCATTAATTTGTTTAATCTTTTTGCTTATTTGATTAAAAAGTTCATCTTTTTATTTCTATCTAGGCTTTTATACGAATTAAACTATAAGCTTGACATACTTTTTGGCTTAATTTGTATCTAGCTTATTAGTTTTTAAGTTTTCTTAAAAGTTTTATTTTTTTAAAAGTTTGCTTAAAAAGTTTGCAATTTTCATTTTTAAAAGTTGTCAAATTTATGCTTATTGAGTTATTTAAGATTTGGTTAAGTGAGCTTATTGAAAGTGTGCTTATTGAGTTTTTAGCTTATCTCCATTTTCAGATTATTTTGTGTTCCATCGCAATATTGAGCTTTTACACATTCCGACGCCTCATTCCGATAGGTTGCTTGTTTGTATCACAATAACCATTTGTGGTTCTACTTTGCGATAGCTTGTGTTCTCATTCCCTTATTCCGATCGGGATTGCGATCGCTCATTGCGATCGCATATTCTGACGGGATTTAAGGTATATTGCGACGAAGTGCTGCCCAATTTTCAATAGCCACATTCCGATAGATTTTGATTTCATATTCCGATACTTTTCTTATAATTAGTATTCCGATAGATTATTTTATAACATTCTGATAGATTCTCTTTTTCACATTTCGATAGTTTAAAAATAAAAAAAATAAAAAAAATAACAACATTCTGATACAAACTTCATCATTTCGATGGATTCACACTTACACATTGCGATGGAATTAAAAAGACATGCCTACTTGCTAGGTTATGTTCTTTCCCCGAAAAAAATGAGCTAGTAGCTTGCTAGCTTGAGCTAGCTGGCTGCTAGCTTGTTTATTTAATAGTGTTGTTCCGTAATTGTTTAGTTTTATCTGAAAGTTGTTCCGATTTTATTTTTCAAAGTTACGTATTTTTGGTTGAATTTTTCGTCGATTTTTAGTATTAATATTTTTTCGTAAAGTTTAAATTTTATCTTTTATTTAGTACCCGCTTTAGGTTTTGCCTCGTTTAGCTTTAAAATACCATTTTAGTTTTATTCTCTCCTTTTTCATTTAGTAAACTTTATTTTCGAGTCGATAGTTAATTTCGTCTTTTAGTTTTATTTTTATTAATTGTTTCGCTTTAATTTACGTTTTATTATTTATATTGTTTCGTTATTTTTATTTAATTGTTTTTAGCTTATTTTTATTACTATTAGCATTTAACTTTTACTTAGAAATAGATAATCAAAACTTTCTTTTTGTTAACCAAAAACGACTGAGTCACACTTTAGACTGGAAATCAATTCGAAAAGATCGGACGATAAACTTTTTATACTTGGTGTAAAAACCTTGTATCAAATGGCGCCGTTGCCGACTCTTTTCGTGAAGATTACCGGTTTTTTTGTGAGAGACGTGTGGCTATTGGGATCCGTTCACTCGTGAACGTTATTTTTCGTGTCCAAAATTTTCAAAAAAATAAATCCCAAAAATATTTGAAAAATCATAAAAAGCATTTCTTTTTCAAAGTTTTGCACCAAAAATATTCCTCTTTATCCTCTATTATGTTTAATTCTTTTCTTTACCCCTCTTATTTATAATTCTTCATGGATTCGTCTTGCGTACGGTGTGGGAGACCATGGCATGGTTTTCAAACATGTCAATGGTGTACTTGTGAGCGGTGCGGTTCTAATATCGACGATACACAATTTGGATTTTGTCCATTTTGTAATTCAACAAATTCGTACTTCTCCTCTTACAATACTTTCTCACCCCCTCCCGTCTATGACAATCCCTATCCTCAAAATGCACCGGATTTTTCTCCATACCCGTGGTGCTATATTTGTGGGGGTCCTCACGAAAGTTTTCATTGTCCAACGGGGGATCAAAATTACTATAATTATACCCCTCCAGTTTTGACCAACCTCTACAATACCCAATTGATCATCAGCCTCGTCACGAGATGAGTTACCAAGAACCAATTGACGATCTTGCTACAACTGTTCAAGAACAAACGAAAGAGATTTTACACACGCTGCAAACTTGTATGGAGTCATTTTTAAAGCAGCGAGATCAGACGAGTACTCATATCCCTGAGCTTATTGTTGGCCCTTTAGGTAATGAGGAGCGCGATGACGATATTGAGGTTATTTTTGATGAGGAGGAATTTCTAAAGAAACGTAAGAATTCTCCCATTCCTCCTGCGTCTATTGCTATCACACCCGAGGAACCCGTTGGCTCTCTCATAATGGAGGATGAGCATCTTGACATTATTTCGGCAACGGAATCGGACAAATTCCTAAAGTCTAGTGTCGAGGAATTGTTGTCATCCAAAGTGAGCCAGAAGGTATTCCTGAAAATTTGTGTGATATACCGACTTTTGCGGAGCTTAAGGCCGAGGTCACTTCGCTTATCGATGATCACATACTCACAAATCCACAAGTGCTAATTGATTCTCCCAACAATAGTTCTACATGTGGTGAGTATGATGATTTCGTCTTCGAGCCCGAGATTGAGGAAATTATCGACCGAGAGCTAGCTCTTTTACCTCCTCTTCCACCTTCGAGTGAGGACGATTTTTCCAATATCAAGGCCGAACTTGATGAGTTGGAACGTCTTATTTTTCATAATAATGACGAACCAACTCACATGCCCAAACATCCAACTCTCGAGGAGTTACCTAATCAACACTCCTCTAATGAGAATTACGTTTACCACATTCGTGAGGATTTAACTTATCAACAATCCCCACAAATGAATGTTGGTTTCGTACTTGATCATGATCTTTTCAAACGAGTTTCTAAAGTCCTTATCCATGATGAAATCGAAAAGTTTATCGCTCATGAGGATGAATGCTTTGACCCGGGAGGTGACATGGACCATTCTATGATTGATAACTTTACGGCTTTGCCAATTGGTCAACATCCATTGTCTTTGGAGGATGACAGTGTGATTCTTTTACCCACCCCACCTCCCGTCAATCTGGACTTCACTTGCTTTTCTTATATTGAGCGGACTTTCCTACCATTCACTACTTATCCGCCTACCTCCCCTTTATTATTTTCCTCCGGGAACGAGGACAAGGTCTTTGATCCCGGTATTACATTAGAGGCTTCCCCATGGACCATTTAATTCGGGGACGAGTCAGGCTCGTGACTCGGTTAACAAAAACAAGCGCTTTTTGGGAGGCAACCCAATTATCTATCCTTTTATTCTGTTTTTCTAATAAGTGTAGGGGGAGACCCTAGTATGTGTTTGTTGTTTTCTTTCTTATCATGTGCAGGGATTCGAGCTTTCAAAGATCAATTCTTGATGACTTTTGACGACCCGTGATTCCGTGTTCCTGTCTTCCCGGTTTTATCCTAAACTCTTTTGATTCTCTATTTTATATTCTTCAATATTAAAATAGGAATCACTTTAGTTGTCCTTTCCTTAGCAAGATTTAAACAATATGCACAATGTCCTAAGTGTAGGGATTTTACTCCCACATGCTTAAACATTGAGGACAATATTTATATCAAGTGTAGGGGGACTTCTATCGAAGTTAAGTGGGCTTTTCCATTAAATTGTCCTCATTTTAACCGGAAAATTTGATTTTTCGATATTTTTCAAAATTTTTAATCTATTTTGGCCTAGTTGTATAGTTGTATTTTCCTTTGTTATGGTTATTTTCTTTCCTTGCTAAAATAAAATTTTAATAAAGTGGTTTTAATTTTCAACGTTGTGAATCTTTTGACTCAACTCGAGTTTACTTATCTAAGTTTACTCTAGCTAGTATCCTTAACGTGTTTAAGTCAAGTTTTGCTAGGCTTTTATATAGGGAACTTTAAAAAGCGAAAGTCTTAACTCTCACGGGTTAAGAACAAGAACTTTTCGCAAGTTCCTATAATTGATCCTAGAGTTGTTTATCAAGGGAACTTTAAAATGCGAATTCTAAACTTGAAAAAGTCTAAGAGTTTGCAAGATCCTTAGATGACTCGAAAACCCAAAACTTTGATTTAATTGGCTAAGCATCCACGAGTCTCATTCCTTGAGATTTTAAAATGTGGAGGACGAGAGATGATAGAGTCAATTATAAGTTTGGTATTCTTTCGTGAATTTATGTGAGTTAATTATGAGCCTATTCTCCCATCGCTTGTTAATAAATTTATCTGCAATAAATAAGGTTGTACGATTTGAAAAGTTACTTAGCTTCTAGCCCAAGATCGTTTAAAAGTTGCTCGGTATTAATTAGAGTTCATAGCCAAGGCATAACTTATTGAAGCGGGATGCGAAGATTGGCGAGTCCGAAAAGGCCCTAACAAGGCATGAGGGCTACATTTTGTTGCTAAATATCCAAAAGTGATGTGAAGAATCATTTATCGAAAATCAATATGAAGGATCGAGACACACGACAAAAAGCAAATACTCCCCAAAAGATCATGGAGAAGTCTATCCAAAAAGGCCCTAACAAGGTATGAGGATAAATAGATCCAAGTCCTAAAAGGAGGCGGATCGTTGTATATCAAAGTCCAAAATAAAGATTGGAAAAAAATGAAGAAGTTGTGGTCCAAAGATGAAGAATCTCTCAAAAACTTCAAGTGAAGAAATTCCTATTATGAAGAGAAGACCATAATTTCAAGAACGTCTCTCAAAGATTTGAAGTATGAAGTCGCTGCCAAATATCGGTCCGAGAAAGGTCTCAAATCGTGAAGCAAGTTATGCCAAGATATGAACTTTATGAGATCCGAGAAGCAGTTTTAAAAGATTTTGTCATTTAGCTAACTATTGATTAAATCGTCCACTTTATTTTCGGCCTAAATAACTATCAAAATAAGTCAAACAATGCATCCTCGTGATCATTCAAGACAAAAATAAAGAGATACACCTAGGAATAAGGGAGTCTAAGTAAATGATTGGCCCACATGAATTCGTGTTAGTTTGCTAACTTATAATAACAATGATCTCGTTTTTAAGCTTGGTATGGGGAACGTGAAACTTGAGAATGATGAACATTCATGACAACCAAAAAACCAATGTAAGTCTTCGATTTCTCTACTTGTTTTGTTCTTTAAATTTTTCTTAGTGTTTAGTATCTAATAAAGGCCGAGGTGGGTTATCTATGATGAAAAATGTAAACCGTGCTTTGAAATTAATGCATTGCATGAGGGCATTGCAATGGTCAAGTGTAGGGGATTTGATAGGTGTGAAAACACCCATCCTTTTACCACTTAATTACAATAATAACCAAGCCAAAACGTGTATTTTAAGTCGTAAATGTCGGAATTATGCATGGTTTGTGTTTTTGTTGTGATTTAGGACCAAAATGTGAAAAAGGAAGAAAACACGGGCTTTCACGGGCTTTTATCAAAGAAAAAGACAAAAGACGAAGTCAAGAGATCAAGAGTGGAAAAAGAACGGAAGTCCAAGACCTATTCTGAAGATTTATCGAAGAACAAGTCTAAAGACGGAAGTTTAATAAAGCCGAAGAACTCAAGTCTTATTAATGAAGAATTTTCAAGACGAGTTTAATTAATCCCGAGACAACGTCGAAAAAGTCGAAGAATTAAGAAGACGGAAAGAAAGAAAGAAAGATAGAAAGAAGGAAGCAACACATGCTTCCCTTCTCCCTATATATAGTTCACTTCCACCTCATTTCACACTTGTTAGCTAATTTGACAAACTAGTCTTTCCACCATTTTTAATTACTTGCACCATTTCTATTTTCATGTCATTTTAATTTCATGTCTTAAATTTCTTGCCTTTTAATTCCAAGTAAGTTCATTTTGTTGTTGAATCTTTAATTTCCTTTAATCAAGCTTTTTATTATCCATCTTATTCTACTTTTCTTGCTTTTGATTTTGATTATTAATTCGGATTAAGCATTAATTTGTTTAATTTTTTTGCTTATTTGATTATAAAGTTCATCTTTTTATTTCTATCTAGGCTTTTATACGAATTAAGCTATAAGCTTGACATACTTATTGGCTTAATTTTTATCTAGCTTATTAGTTTTTAAGTTTTCTTAAAAGTTTTATTTTTTTTAAAGTTTGCTTAAAAAGTTTGCAATTTTCATATTTAAAAGTTGTCAAATTTATGCTTATTGAGTTGTTTAAGATTTGGTTAAGTGAGCTCATTGAAAGTGTGCTTATTGAGTTTTTAGCTTATCTCCATTTTCGGATTATTTTGTGTTCCATCGCAATATTGAGCTTTTACACATTCCGACGCCTCATTCCGATAGGTTGCTTGTTTGTATCGCAATAACCATTTGTGGTTCTACTTTGCGATAGCTTGTGTTCTCATTCCCTTATTCCGATCGGGATTGCGATCGCTCATTGCTATCGCATATTCCGACGGGATTTAAGGTATATGCGACGAAGTGCTGCCCAATTTTCAATAGCCACATTCCGATAGATTTTGATTTCATATTCCGATACTTTTCTTATAATTAGTATCCCGATAGATTATTTTATAACATTCCGATAGATTCTCTTTTTATTCGATAGTTTAAAAAAAATAAAAAAAAAATAACAACATTCCGATACAAACTTCATCATTCCGATGGATTCACACTTACACATTGCGATGGAATTAAAAAGACATGCCTACTTGCTAGGTTATGTTCTTTCCCGGCAAAAAATGAGCTAGTAGCTTGCTAGCTTGAGCTAGCTGGCTGCTAGCTTGTTTATTTAATAGTGTTGTTCCGTAATTGTTTAGTTTTATCTGAAAGTTGTTCCGATTTTATTTTTCAAAGTTACGTATTTTTAGTTGAATTTTTCGTCGATTTTTAGTATTAATATTTTTTCGTAAAGTTTAAGTTTTATCTTTTATTTAATACCCGCTTTAGGTTTTGCCTCGTTTAGCTTTAAAGTACCATTTTAGTTTTATTCTCTCCTTTTTCATTTAGTAAACTTTATTTTCGAGTCTATAGTTAATTTCGTCTTTTAGTTTTATTTTTATTAATTGTTTCGCTTTAATTTACGTTTTATTATTTATATTGTTTCGTTATTTTTATTTAATTGTTTTTAGCTTATTTTTATTACTATTAGCATTTAACTTTTACTTAGAAATAGATAATCAAAACTTTCTTTTTGTTAACCAAAAACGACTGAGTCACACTTTAGACTGGATATCAATTCGAAGAGATCGAACGATAAACTTTTTATACTTGGTGTAAAAACCTTGTATCAAAGCACGTGACTTATTATCCCATAGCTGCTAATACTTTCTCGCAACCATTTATGACGCGACTTCTGAAGTTCCATTAATCCATGATCAGCCGATTATCCCAGAGTTTCCAGATGTATCTCCAGAAGGGTTTCCAGAAATCCCTTCCTGCCTACGAGGTAGAGTTTAGCATCAAACTTGTTCCATGAGCAGCATCTGTCTCCAAAGTTCCTTACCACATGGCTTCCATTGAGTTGAAGGAATTGCATCATTAGCTACAAGAGTTGTTGGAACGAGGTTTTATTCGCCGAGTGCATCACCATGAGGTGCACCTGTTTTGACGGTTAAAAAGAGCACGGTAGCATAATATCATGTATCAACTACCGTAAATTAGACAAGATCACCATTCATAATCGAGATTAATTCCACGTATTGAAGATTTATCTGATCAGCCACGAGGTCTTAAACATTCTCCCAAGATCAATCTACGATCATGCTGTCATTAGTTGTGAGTGGAAGAACAGGACATTTCCAAGACTACTTTCGCACATGTTATAGTGAATCTGAATTAATGGATATATCTTTTGGTCTCACGAATACTCCAGCTGTAATCATGAAGTTAATGAATAAAAAATTCCATGAATTCTTAGACAAGTTCGTCAGTATATTCATTGATGACATCCTAATCTTCTCAAGTCTAGAGAAGAACGTGAGAATCATCTTCTCACGGTCCTACAGATTCTCCGATAGGGTAAATTTCATACACAGCTTTCCAGATGTGAGTTCCAGATGAACAATGATGACGTGTAGTCCCCAGTCGGGTCATAAACCCGGCCCAAGGGTAGTACCCGCTTTCGGCCTGTTACTAATGGGTTGGTTTAATATCATTTAAAGCTTATGGGCTTCGAATGGTGTGCGGCCCACGGCCCATCACGGCCGATACAGGGTTAGATAGAATCATAATCTTATTATGATTAAGATTTACCCCAAACTAAAGGATATACACTCACCATAATTAGAAGATAACAATCAAACTAATTATGGCACTTATCCTTTACTTGGGGCCGAAGCATCGGTGACAGCCCATTAGGGTTCCACCGCCTATATAAGGAACCCTCTAGGGTTCCACAAAGGTATTACATTCTCCAAACTCACATACGATTCTTAAACCCTAACCGATTACTTACTCTCACGTCGGAGTCTAATCGTGGGATACATTCCCACGGTAAGCCTAACGCGTGTTGCTTTAGTTTGCAGGATCTCAGCAAGATAATTCACTTGGTGCAAGAGCCAGAGTCCAGCCAACCCGAATTAAGCCTAATTCGGGTCTAGCAAGGATTATCCAACTTTTGTATCAACAAGTTGGCACCATCCGTGGGACCAATACAGTAAGCTAGAACAAATTTCTTCTCAATCTCTTTCAATGACGAAAGGACATCCACAAGGAAATCCCAGGAACACGAATCCTGCGAATCGGAAGTCTACAGGAGACGGGATACTCATCCCCACTCAGTCCCCTAGCAACCAAACAGGTGGACCGAATAACCGTAATGTTTTTCAGTCCATGGGTGGGATAGGTACGTCTGCTAATACCCCACCACCAACCTCAACCATGGACAACCCTGATCCAGGGAGTGCGCCTAAGGCCCCTAACAAGGAGCCGCGTAGGCCGTCAACTGAAGAAGAAGTGGAAGTCGAACCACTTAGTGAGGAAGACCTCGCTCGTGTTCTCATGTAGAACTTTGAGAGGATCATCCCAGGTATCGCGTCCAGGTTAAACCTAGGGAGGAACCTCCAATCTAGGCTCAACTTTGGCAGGGTCGTGTCCGATACCTCTCCTCAGACTCAAAAGAAGAAGAGGGCACGACCCCAGGAACGAAACCTCTTTGAGGAAACCCCTCAACCTCGGAATGTGTTCGAACGCATAGGGGATCGTGTTATGCCGGAACTACTGCAGTCTTGTGAAGAAGGAGATAGATCCGACGATTCAGTCAAACGGCCAGACTTGGAATTAACCAGAAACAATCGCCGCACAAGCGTGTGGGATAGGGTGAATAACGGGAAGAAGGCTCCTAGCTCTTCTCATAAGAGCGATCCTCAGCCGAGAAGTGGGGCACCGCCCCCTTCCCCCGGTCCCTCAGGAGAAGATTCGGATGACCATCCACCCAAGCGTCGCCGACCTAGGCGTACTCCTCTACTTCCATCGGACGATGAGGGGTACTACGGTGGCCCCTACAATCGTGAGGTGGAAGGGGAAGATCTCTCCCGCCCATGGTGTGACCCTAATCTCACCCGTCCATGGTCTGATCCCAGGGAAGATCCTTTTACTCTCCGCATACGGAATTACTCCGTTGATAAGAAGCGTCGCATGCCCGCGTGCGTCAAGACTTATGATGGGTCTGGTGATCCGGATGATCACTAAAGATATTTGACACGTAGGCGAAAATCGAACGATGGCCCATGCCTATATGGTGCCAGATGTTCAATCTAACCTTGATTGGCAATGCACGTGATTGGTTTGAGGGACTTCCTCCCCAAAGCATTGATAGCTTCACTGAGCTGCGCACTGCGTTCAAAAACAATTATGCTCAGCGAAAGAAGTATAATAGGGATCCGGTCTCATTTGCAACCGTCAAGCAACGGCCTGGAGAATCTACGGAGGCCTTCACAGAACGCTTCAATGACGAGTGCACGCGCACAAAGACGATGCCGGAACTCCTAAAAATTTCCGATTACATGCATGCCATAACAGACATAGAATTAATTAGGCGCCTCAATGACAAGCGACCAGAGAGGTATGACGACCTCATGGAAAGGGTCAGGAACTTTATAGAAGGAGAGACCGCGGTTTCCGCGGCCTATCCTACAAAGGGAAACAACTATCGATCAAACGACCAGTCCAGGAGACAGTCGGGTGGACAAAGCAACCAAAGCAGTAGAAGGAGCTCGGACTACAAGAGCCAAAACAAAGGAGGGCGGTCGGAGGAAAAATTTACCCCCTAAAGATGTCTTACCGGGAGATCTTGTTGACAGAAGGGGCGAACTTCCCGAGGCCTCCCCCAATGACGACTCCAGTGGACCGTCGTCAAGGAAATCGCTTTTGTGAATTCCACAACGACAAGGGCCACGGCACGGAGGAATGCATCTAGCTCAAGAAGCAAATTGAGTCACTGATCAAGTCATGAAAACTCAAACATCTAGTAAGGATTGGAAGGATGGAAAGGATAACAAGAAGCACGATAAGAAGGATCCACAAAAAGACAAACCTTCGACTATATACATGATCCAATCCTGGCAGCGCCGCACAAAGCAGAAAATTAGTCAAAAATTTTCTCGCGGCAGAGATATCTCATTCCCTTCCATCACGGAAGTGATGTAGCCGATGCGCCTCTCACGATTGAGGTAAGCATTAGAACACACAACGTTCGTCGTATGTATGTGGATGGAGGTTCATCGGCAAAATTACTGTACGAACACTGTTTCTGTAAAACCCGCATGCTTTTACCATGAATAGTACCCTTAAGATCGTACGAACTAGATTAAAACTTTCATATTATAGCATGATTACGATTACGTGTTAGGATTTTACGTATTACGTACGTGTTAGAACACGATAAGTATTTACTACGCACGAACACGCAATAATTATTTAACAATAATTAATCACGAACATGCGATCATGAAATCATGAACGTAATTAAATCACGGACTAATATTAATTACGTATATATATTTGTTACGAGCGTGAATAAATATATTAGGTCACGGTAAATATTTAACGAGAACACACTAAACACGAACACAACTAAACACGAACGAACACTTAAACAACGAGACACGGAAAACTGTACGGGTACCCCATGTGGGGCCCCCTACCCGCGACAACATTAAGGAGATGGGCCAAGCCCATCTCAAAATTTACTAAAGAGGGGTTATGGTAAATTTTGCTAGTCACTTTTCACTTTACAGAAGAAAATTAAAAAACCTAAAAAGTTTTCTCCTTTCTCCTTCCTTCTCTTGTGGCCGCCGCACATAAACACCAAAAAGGGGGATGTTTAGTTGATTTTGATCTTGAATATTGTACATGTGTTCGTGTGTGTTCATCCTCGTTAGATCCACGCATTTGGTATATTCTTTTTATTCTTTTTCTTTTGATTTGATCTAATAAAATAATTAAGAACATGATGTTTTTAAAAACCTAATTAAAAACATAGATCAAACATGTAAATGGTTTTTGTGTAAATCAAAAATGTTGTTTTTAGGGGTGTTTGTTTGGCCGGCGCCTAAACCGAACCCCAAGGGGGTCTCGGTTTGGCAAATAAACCACCACCGAGACCATATGGTCCCGGTTGGGTGGTGTGGGTCCCATGGCAGCAGCAAACCAAAGGGAACCTCGAAGTGGTTCGGGGTGTGGTGTCGATTTCATGTCCGGTTCATGTTTTCTAGTCAAGATCCGGTTCACGGTTTATGTTAAGATTATTTTTTTTATATAATCATATGTTAAAATTAAATTAATAAATATGACATGATTAATTTAATAAACATGACTTGGGTTATATTTAATTATTACATCATGAAATTATTAACCTAAGTATTTTATATTTCCTAGACTTATAATTAATTATTTATTTAAAAACCATGGTTATAATTAATTAATTAACATGACTTAGGTTATATTATTAATAAATAATAATACATGTTTTAACCTAAGTATTTGACTTTATTTATTTAAAACATGATATATTTTAATTAAATACTTTTAACCTATAGTTTATTTAAATTACATGAAATAATTAATAAACTATACATTATATCATTATGACTTAGAAAATAATCAGAAAAACACTTAGGCTTATATACTTAGCTTATTTAACCAGCTTATATCTATTTATGGAAACTTTCTATTTTTTTAGAAACTTAATTAATTAAAGCAGCTAATCTATTTATGGAAACTTATTTAATTAAGGCAGCTAATCTATTTATGGAAACTTATTTAATTAAGGCATTGATCTATTTATGGAAACTTTCTATTTTTAGAAACTTATCTATTTTACGCAATAATTCTATTTTTGGAAACTTTCTATTTTTGGAAACTTTCTATTTTAGGAAACCTGCTATTTTTGAAAAGTTACTTATTATTACATTGTAAGTATAATAATACATGAAATACCAGAAATACTTAATCAGAATACAAGATAAACACAGTTAAGGCCTTAAACAGTAAAACATGATATGAACATATAAAATAAGCTAAGACATGACATAAAACTAGTTACATATTTAGTAAGCAGATACTTATTCATATATGTATTCATGTAGCATTAGTGATACCGAAGTAGGATTCTCCTCAGTTCATCTTCTTCGTTCACTCGACATAAGGTACGGATTCCTGTCCTTTCAGTATGGACATTCTTTCCTTATTAGGATTCCCCGTATGCAGCCAAATGTTTTCCCGTAGTATAAGTTTATATGTTTGATTTGCTTATGTTTAATTTAGAATACCTATAGCCATATACATGCATGACCAGTTTCACCTAGTTATGGAGGTACCATAACCATAACATTAGAGGCATTGATGTTATGACTTCACCACGGCGGAGTGATTGCTCGTGGCGTCCCTTCAGCTTTTGGCCATATTATCATATTTATCATGTGGCGCGTATGGGTGCGTCCTAGTTACATGTTTTCAGCAGATTACTCAGTGTGAATGTGATGTGTGCCTTGCATCCTTCACAAGGAGATGATCCCTCCTACCCAAACCAGTATATAAATTAGAGGCAGCCCCTCTAATTTTCATGATGAGGTCACCCCTCCAAGTATTCATGCACGGTGGATTTTCATGACCTATATTGGCTAATGGTAGAACATGTTAAACAGTTTTTATAAGATAAACATAAGGCTTTTCAAACTATAAAACCATTTTTACCAAGATTTAACCAAGTTACTCGGGACTTAGTTTCTTCCGCTGTTATATGTTATATGCTTATCCTATTTATGCTTTATTGTACATCCGTGCACTGAGCGTATTGCTCAGCCGTTTTCCTTTTCTATGTTCCCAAAACGGCAGGTACTCAGGGACGCTCGTAGACTTTAAGCGTACGTGCATATGGACTGGAAGCTTTCTAGCCTTTCTTTACTTTATGCATTATCTTTCCTTTGATACACTTTCTATGGACCTTGTTTAGTCCTTTCCTTTACAGTACTTATGTTTGTGTGTGATGAGCTTTACTTTTGGACTACCGATGTTTGATTCCGGTATTTTCCTTTTATGGTAATGTAATGTTTAGACATTTTTCCTTGTATTCTTTGATGACACGCCATAATTACGCGTGACATTCCATTATCAAAATGGGGTGTTACAATTATGGTATCAGAGCCAAGGCTTCGACCTGTAGGCTCTCAAAAATGACCTATGATTAGTGGGTAGTCACTACGGTCTCCCTAGAACTGACAGTCGTTTTTCATGCATTCATCATTTTTATGCATACATATACATGTCATTGTCGCAGGTTTATGACTAAGTAATGGTTGGTACAGGACTGGCCCTATTTAGTCGCATGTGTTTTATCGAAACTTTTAAATTTGGGACCGACCCATAGGCGTCCCCTCGCCATGTCTTTTATTTTGGGTGAATTGACCATAGGCGTTCATTCTCGAGCATACAAAAGTTTTCATAAAACTGCATCATGCATGCATACACAAAATTTTCTTGCATAAAATTTTTCTCTTGAAATTTTGGTATAAATTTTTTCATGTATTATATATATTTTATGTTTTGATCTGTTTAATCATATGTTTTATGTTATACTGTCAGATGGTTCTCACACGCGAACATGAACAGCTCAATGCTGCAATCCAAGCTGCAATGCAGGCTTTGCTTCCTCAACTGAGGAATGTCATCAGGGCTGAGGTTCAAGCTGCCAACAGTCAGCAACATAATCAGGCACCTCCTCCTCCTCCTCAAGTGACATTAGCAGTATGGCTGGAGAGATTCAACAAGCTCCGTCCTTGAGCTTTTGAGAAAACAGATAGCCCCAGTGATGCTGAAAGCTGGTTGGCTCACATCGAGAAGATTTTTAATGCTATGGGCTGCGACCCCGCATACAAGGCGAGGTTGGCATGCTATCGGTTCGAAGGCGATGTGCTAAATTGGTGGTTAGCGTTGATGTAGTCTGAGGGTGGTGACTAGTGGGTTGCTGGTTTGACTTGGGCTCAGTTCAAGGACAGGGTGATGGAGCAGTTCTTTCCCAAGGCTGAGCAAGACAAGCTCAAGAGAGAGTACCATGGGATCTGACAGAGAGCTGGGGAGAATAACAACGAGTTTATGCAGCGCCTTCTTCGCTTAGCTGGTTTCCTTGGTGCAGCAGCAGGTACTCCTGAAGAGCAGGCACACCACTTTAGGTGGGCTCTTCGCACATCGTTCGCAAACAAACTGGTGTGTTCTACGTTCAACACTGTAGCACAAGTGGCCGATGCAGCACGTAAGCTGGAGATGCTGCAGGAGAGAGATGAGTTCGGGGAAGCTGAGAGACCCGACAAGAGGCAGAAAACTAGGGACCGGTCTCAGCCAGCTACTCAGCAGCAGCCTCATCAGCCCAAGGGAAACGGTCAGACTAACGACCGTTCTGCTACGGATAGGCGTGGCGGTAATGATAATTACCGTAACAACGCTGGACACTCCAACAGCAGCAGGTCCTAATAGTTACGCAATTTTCTTATGATTTCATGTTATAACTCATATTCTGACACTTTAGCAAAACTTCTACCAGGAACCATGGAAACGGTAGGGACCAGAACCAGAGAGGTTCACAGCCTAGCCGTCTAGCTATCATTGGTATTCAATCTTACGATTATCCGCATTGTCCTTTGTACCCTATTATCATGTCTCATGTAAAATGTTTTATCAGGTTCCCAGCCAGCCAGAGCACTTGCTGGAGGATTTACTCATCCTCTTTGCTCTACTTGCCACCGTAGGCACCCAGGGCCATGTCGTCGTAACACTGACGCATGCTTCAAGTGTGGTCTTCCTGGCCATATCATGAAGGATTGCCGTAAGGGCGATATGGAGGGTACATCAGGACATGCTGATTCGAAGCCGCCTCCTACCACTGGGCGTGTCTACCCGACATCTCGAGACCAGGCCAACAAGTCTACGGGTACCATCACTGGAATCTTGTATATGTATGGTCAAGCTGCATGTGTTCTTTTCGATACGGGTGCTACTCACTCGGTTATTTCTACTGCTTATGCTAAGAACCTTAGGATGCTCCCCGTGCCACTAGAAAATAGGCTTACTATTTCCACGCCTTTGAGGGACTCTATATTAATCACCCATGTATACAAGAGTCTTCCCCTAGAATTTGACGATAAGGTTCGACCTGTTGACGCACTTCCGCTGGACATGAATGACTTCGACATGATTTTGGGCATGGATTAGCTATCCAAGCATCATGCTACCATAGACTGCCATTCATATCGAGTTATCTTCGGTGATGTTAATGCACCAGGGTACATTCATAACGGGTTCGTACCCGGACGGTCTGTACAAATCATATCTACCCTGCAAGCGTGTGCACTACTATCACAGGCTGCGAGGGTTATCTAGCTACGGTTCACGACATGGATGTTGAATCTCCATCAATTCAGGATCAACCAATAGTTTCGGAATTTCAAGATGTATTTCCAACAGAACTTCTGGGCAATACACCTGCCCGAGAAGTGGAATTCAGTATCGAGCTTATTCCAGGAGCTGAACCAATCTCCAAGGATCCTTATCGCATGGCTCCCATAGAGCTAAAGGATCAACTGCAAGAACTTCTTGAACGAGTTTTCATTCGACCGAGGTGCATCTCCATGGGGCGCACCGGTCTTGTTTGTTAAGAAGAAGGACGGCAGTATGCGTCTTTGCATAGACTATCGCGAGCTCAACAAGATTACTATCCAGAATAGGTATCCACTGCCACGTATAGACGATCTGTTTTACCAACTCCAAAGGGCCAAACACTTCTCCAAGATTGATCTTAGGTCAGGCTATCATCAGCTACGGGTCAAGGAGCAGGATATCGCCAAGACTGCTTTTCGTACCCGCTATGGCCACTACGAGTTTGTAGTTATGCCATTCGGCCTGACAAATGCTCCAACAGTGTTCATGGACTTGATGAACAGAATCTTCCATGAATTTCTGGACAAGTTCGTCATTGTCTTCATCGATGACATCCTGATTTTCTCAAATTCCAATGAGGAACACGAAGACCATCTTCGTTCAGTACTACAGATTCTTCGTCAGAAGCAGATGTATGCTAAATTCTCCAAGTGTGAGTTCTGGTTAGACAAGGTGGCATTCTTGGGTCACGTTGTATCAGCAGAAGGAATCACAATGGATCCAGCGAAGGTTGAGGCCATTACTAAGTGGCCAAGGCCGACATCAGCGACAGAAGTTCGCAGTTTCTTAGGCTTAGCTGGCTATTACCGTATGTTCGTGGAGAACTTTTCCCGCTTAGCACTACCATTGACCAAACTGATGCGGAAAGGGGAGAAATTCGTCTAGACTGAAGAATGAGATAAGAGCTTTGAAGACCTGAAGCAGAAGCTAGTATCTGCACCTATTCTTACTCTCCCATCTGGTACGGGTGGATTTCAAATCTAAAGTGATGCATCGGGGAAGGGACTTGGCTGTGTTCTCATGCAACATGGGAAAGTGATCGCGTACGCTTCACGGCAGCTTAAGCCTTATGAAGAAAATTACCCTACGCATGACTTGGAACTTGCTGCAGTCGTGTTTGCATTAAAGATATAGAGGCACTACTTATATGGAGAATCATGTGACATTTTCACGGACCACAAGAGCTTGAAGTATATCTTCACTCAACGTGAATTGAACATGAGGCAGAGGAGATGGTTAGAGCTGTTGAAGGATTTTGACATTAATCTACAGTATCATCCCGGAAAAGCAAATGTAGTAGCAGATGCTCTTAGCAGGAAGTCCGGAATGATCAACGGCATTAAAATCGAAGAGGAAATCATAAGAGACTTGGAGCGACTAGACATCGAGATCATGGTACGTGGACAGCACGGTTACTGGGCTAATCTTAGAGTAGAACCCGAGTTACTCTCTAAGATCAAGGAAGCTCAGAAAGATGATGGAGAAATCTAGGCGATAGTACAGAATTTGGAGAAATAGACGGAATTCAGAGTAGATGCAGATGGTATCATATGGCAGGGCACGAGACTTTGTGTTCCCGATGACCAAGAACTTCGGGAGGCTTTGTTAGCTGAAACTCATAGCTCCCCATTCTCTATACATCCTGGTTCGACTAAGATGTACCATGACATCAAGCAGTACTTTTGGTGGAGTGGTATGAAACAGGATGTGGCTACTTACGTCTCCAAATGTCTTACCTGCTAGCAGGTTAAGATCGAGCATCATCGATCTGGCGGTCTCCTTCAACCATTAGATATTCCAGAGTGGAAGTGGGACAAAATCACCATGGATTTTGTTACCGGTCTTCCGCCCACCAAGAGGAAGCACGATGCGATTTGGGTTATCGTAGATCGACTTACCAAATCAGCTCATTTCTTACCGATCCGCAAGGAAGATCCGGTAAGTAAACTCGTCGATACGTATAGAAGAGAGATCATGAGACTCCACGGTGCTCCATCCAGCATCGTCTCAGACAGAGATCCTCGATTCACTTCGCGCTTTTGGAAGAGTCTGCGGAAAGCTTGGGGTACACAACTTAAGCTTAGCACGGCTTTTCATCCTCAAACGGACGGACAGTCAGAACGAACGATTCAGACATTGGAAGACATGTTGAGGTCATGTGCGTTGGAATGGACGGGTGATTGGGACGATTACATCTGTTTGGTGGAGTTTGCATACAACAACAGTTGGTACGCAAGTATCAAGTGTGCTCCTTTCGAGATGTTGTATGGCAGAAAGTGTTGTGCCCCAATCTGTTGGGATCAGGTTTGCGAGCGAACACTTGAAGGACCAGAAATCATAGAGTTGACCAATGAAAAGATCGCAGTAGCTAAGCAGAAACTTCAGGAAGCACGATAGCGTCAGAAGAGTTACGCCGATAAGCATCATATGGACATACATTTTAACGTAGGAGATCACGTCTTCCTTAAAGTTTCGCCGGCACGTGGTGTTAGACGCTTCGGGATTAAAGGGAAGCTCAGTCCTCGTTTCATCGGCCTGTTTGATATCATTGAACGAGTCGGTGAAGTATCTTACCGGTTAGCGTTACCTCCGCAGCTTTCACATGTACACAATGTGTTTCATGTGTCCTTACTCAGAGGGTACCAGTATCATCTACTTCACATGGTTCAGTATCCACTGGAACAGATATGTGAAGATCTTACTTTTATAGAAGAACCCGAACGAGTTCTTGACAGACAAGAACGAGTCATGAGAAGGAAGACGATTCCTTTCGTCAAAATCCTATGGAGGGATCATACCGAGCGGGAAGCCACTTGGGAAACAGAGGAGTCTATCCGGGCTTCTTACCCTCATTTCATATTTTGAATTCGGGTATGTTCTTCTTTTTCAGTTTACTTTATCTATAATTCGGGACGAATTATTCTTTTTAGGGGGGAAGAGTTGTAAAACCCGCATGCTTTTACCATGAATAGTACCCTTATGATCGTACGTACTAGATTAAAACTTTCCTATTATAGCATGATTACGATTACGTGTTAGGATTTTACGTATTACGTACGTGTTAGAACACGATAAGTATTTACTACGCACGAACACGCAATAATTATTTAACAATAATTAATCACGAACATGCGATCATGAAATCATGAACGTATTTAAATCACGGACTAATATTAATTACGTATATATATTTGTTACGAGCGTGAATAAATATATTAGGTAACGGTAAATATTTAACGAGAACACACTAAACACGAACACAATTAAACACGAACGAATACTTAAACAACGAGACACGGAAAACGGTACGGGTACCCCATGTGGGGCCCCCTACCGGTGACAACATTAAGGAGATGGGCCAAGCCTATCTCAAAATTTACTAAATAGGGGTTATGGTAAATTTTGCTAGTCACTTTTCACTTTACAGAAGAAAATTAAAAAACCTAAAAAGTTTTCTCCTTTCTCCTTCCTTCTCTTGTGACCGCCGCACATAAACACCAAAAAGGGGGGGTGTTTAGTTGATTTTGATCTTGAATATTATACGTATGTTCGTGTGTGTTCATCCTCGTTAGATCCACGCATTCGGTATATTCTTTTTATCCATTTTCTTTTGATTTGATCTAATAAAATAATTAAGAACATGATGTTTTTAAAAACCTAATTAAAAACATAGATCAAACATGTAAATGGTTTTTGTGTAAATCAAAAAGGTTGTTTTTAGGGGTGTTTGTTTGGTCGGCGCCCAAACCGAACCCCAAGGGGGTCTCGGTTTGGCTAATAAACCACCACCGAGACCATATGGTCCCGGTTGGGTGGTGTGGGTCCCACGGCAGCAGCAAACCAAAGGGAACCCCGAAGTGGTTCGGGGTGTGGTGTCGATTTCATGTTCGGTTCATGGTTTCTAGTCAAGATCTGGTTCACAGTTTATGTTAAGATTTTTTTTTATATAATCATATGTTAAAATTAAATTAATAAATATGACATGATTAATTTAATAAACATGACTTAGGTTATATTTAATTATTAGATCATGAAACTATTAACCTAAGTATTTTATTTTTCCTAGACTTATAATTAATTAATTATTTAAAAACAATGGTTATAATTAATTAATTAACATGACTTAGGTTATATTATTAATAAATAATAATACATGTTTTAACCTAAGTATTTGACTTTATTTAATTAAAACATGATATATTTTAATTAAATACTTTTAACCTATAGTTTATTTAAATTACATGAAATAATTAATAAACTATACATTATATCATTATGACTTAGAAAATAATCAGAAAAACACTTAGGCTTATATACTTAGCTTAATTAACTAGCTTATATCTATTTATGGAAACTTTCTATTTTTTTAGAAACTTAATTAATTAAGGCAGCTAATCTATTTATGGAAACTTATTTAATTAAGGCAGCTAATCTATTTATGGAAACTTATTTAATTAAGGCAGCTGATCTATTTATGGAAATTTTCTATTTTTAGAAACTTATCTATTTTAAGCAGTAATTCTATTTTTGGAAACTTTCTATTTTTGGAAACTTTCTATTTTAGGAAACCTGCTATTTTTGGAAAGTTACTTATTATTACACAGTAAGTATAATAATACATGAAATACCAGAAATACTTAATCAGAATACAAGATAAACACAGTTAAGGCCTTAAATAGTAAAACATGATATGAACATATAAAATAAGCTAAGACATGACATAAAACCATTTACGTATTTAGTAAGCAGATACTTATTCATGTATGTATTTATGTAGCATTAGTGATACCGAAGTAGGATTCTCCTCAGTTCATCTTCTTCGTTCACTGGACATAAGGTACGGATTCTCGTCCTTTCAGTATGGACATTCTTTCCTTATTAGGATTCCCGTATGCAGCCAAATGTTTTCCGGTAGTATAATTTTATATGTTTGATTTGCTTATGTTTAATTTAGAATACCTATAGCCATATACATGCATGACCAGTTTCACCTAGTTATGGAGGTACCATAACCATAACATTAGAGGCACTGATGTTATGACTTCACCACGGCGGAGTGATTGCTCGTGGCGTCCCTTCAGCTTTTGGCCATATTATCATATTTATCATGTGGGACGTATGGGTGCATCCTAGTTACATGTTTTCAGCAGACTACTCAGTGTTAATGTGATGTGTGCCTTGCATCCTTCACAAGGAGCTGATCCCTCTTACCCAAACCAGTATATTAAATTAGAGGCAGCCCCTCTAATTTGCATGATGAGGTCACCCCTCCAAGTATTCATGCACGGTGGATTTTCATGACCTATATTGGCTAATGGTAGAACATGTTAAACAGTTTTTATAAGATAAACATAAGGCTTTTCAAACTATAAAACCAGTTTTACCAAGATTTAACCAAGTTACTCGGGAATTAGTTTCTTCCGCTGTTATATGTTATATGCTTATCCTATTTATGCTTTATTGTACATCCGTGCACTGAGTGTATTGCTCAGCCGTTTTCCTTTTCTATGTTCCCAAAACGGCAGGTACTCAGGGACGCTCGTAGACTTTAAGCGTACGTGCACATGGACTGGAAGCTTTCTAGCCTTTCTTTACTTTATGCATTATCTTTCCTTTGATACACTTGCTATGGACCTTGTTTACTCCTTTCCTTTACAGTACTTATGTTTGTGTGTGATGAGCTTTACTTTTGGACTACCGATGTTTCATTCCGGTATTTTCCTTTTATGGTCATGTAATGTTTAGACATTTTTCCTTGTATGCTTTGATGACACGCCATAATTACGCGTGACATTCCATTATCAAAATGGCGTGTTACAGTTTCGTACAGCTACGACTGGAAATAAGAAGCCAATTGGTACCGGCCACGTCGCCGCTCATTGGCTTTAGTGGAGACAATATCTGGCCAATAGGACAGCTGCGTCTACTAGTAACCATTGGGAATGAAGAGCATTCCACCACGGCGTGGATGAACTTTATGGTGATATGCTCACACTCTCCATACAATGGGATCATAGGAAGACCAGGCATCCTGGCCATACGGGCAGTACCCTCCACAGCTCACGGAATGATTAAATTCGCTGTGGAAGGGGGAATTGTCACCATCTATAACTCAATCATACCAGCATCCGAATGCCACGCCGTGGCAACACCAGTCCTACCTGTTCCCATCAAGGAAGGATCACCACCCCCCAACTGGAAGTTGGCAATCCATCCCGATTATCCGGAACAAGAGGTGTCCATTGGGGAACGATCTCGGATAACGGAAAGAGGGCCATGTTCTCTCTTCTAAAAGCAAACCTGGATGTATTCGCATAGGAGCCCAAGCATATGACAGGTGTGCCGCGTGCGATAGCATAACATAGACTTCAAATCCGCCAAGGATATCCTACTGTTAAGCAAAAGAAGCGCGGTCAAGCACTAGAACGCAACCAAGTAATACTGGATGAAGTACGGAAATTAGTGGACGTAGGAATTATGCGTGAGGTATACTACCACGAGTGGTTATCCAACCCGGTCATGGTCAAGAAGCATGACGGGAGCTGGCGCATGTGCGTGGACTTCACGGACCTGAACAAAGCTTGTCCGTAGGACTGCTATCCGTTACCAGAGATTGACTGGAAGGTGGAATCCCTATGTGAGTATCCCTTCAAGTGCTTCTTAGACGCGTACAAAGGGTACCATCAGATCCAGATGGCGGAAGAGGATGAGGAGAAGACGGCGTTTCATACTAGTCAGGGCGTATACTGTTATACAAAAATGCCATTCGGGCTAAAGAACGCCGGGGCAACATATCAGAGACTTGTTGATAAAGCCTTCGACTCACAGATAGGCCGCAACCTGGAGGTCTATGTTGAAGATCTAGTCATCAAAAGTCATACGGAGGAGGCACTTCTCCGTGATGTCCAAGAGACGTTTGACACATTGAGGAGAATTAATATGAAACTGAATCTAAAAAAATGCACGTTTGGGGCAACTGAAGGGATGTTCCTTGGATACATGATCGATCCAAACGGAATCAAACCTTGCCCGGAAAAGACAGATGTGGTGATACAGTTACCATCTCCTCAGACGCGAAAAGAGGTACAATCATTAAAAGGAAAGCTCGTCGGGCTAAACAGGTTCTTGTCGAAGTCCGCGGAGAAATCACTACCTCTATTTAAAACACTCAAGATGTGCATCAAGAAGGGAGATTTCCGTTGGACAAATGAACCTGAGGAAGCTTTTAGTCAGCTTAAACAGCATCTCGCAGCTCTTCCCATGCTAGTAGCTCCCCGACCTAAGGAAGAGCTCATTATGTATCTGTCGGCTACACACGGAGCAATAAGTGCAGTACTTATGACGGATAGGGATACAGTCCACACTCCGGTCTACTTCATAAGTAGAACACTACAAGGGCCGGAGTTGAATTATTTCTCTATGGAGAAGTTAGTTTTAGCGTTAGTATTCGCCACAAAACGGTTACGCCGGTACTTTCAGGCGCACCCAATTATGGTTATTACTGATCAACCAATTAAACAAATCATCTCCAAACCAGACGTGGCCGGTAGGCTACAGAAGTGGAGCATTCTGTTAGCAGAGCATAACATCTCCTATAGAACAAGGACAGCGGTCAAAGGCCAAATGTTGGCAGATTTCTTAATTGAGAAGCCAGATGAGGACGGACCGGTCATACAACGAGAGGAAACTCCAGCAGAACCATGTGTCTTGTTCACTGACGGATCCTCGTGCATGGATGGGTCAGGAGCTGGCCTCATCCTTACGAATTCGAAAGGAATGGAGTTTACCTACGCCTTACGTTTTGAATTTACATCCACTAATAATGAGGCAGAATATGAAGCGTTGATTGCGGGTTTAAAAATCGCCGCTAGAATGGGAGTCCGCAACCTTGAGGCTTAGATAGACTCGCGGCTTGTCGCGAACCACGTTCTAGGAGGTTACTTGGAGAAAGTCAAGTCACTCATAGCTACTTTCAGCAAGTTTTCTATCAAGCAGGTACCAAGAGGTGAAAACAAGAAGGCGTACGCTCTTAGCAAAATTGCGTCTACAAGTTTCGCCCACTTATCCAAGCAAGTCTTGGTAGAAATACTAAAAGAAAAGTCTATAACGGAAGGGGAAATCGCAGCCATAGTTGAGTAAGATGGACCTACATGGATGACCCCGATCATCAGCTATTTAACTGATGAAACCCTTCTGGATGAAGAGAAGGCGTGTATCAAAAGGAAGTCGCAGCACTTTGAGCTCCGGGAAGGTATTCTCTATAAGCGCTCTTTCTTACAGCCGTGGTTACGGTGTGTCGAGCCACGCCAGGCTACCTATGTGATCAGTGAGATACATGAAGGGTCATGCGGTATGCACGCAGGTCCCCGATCCGTAGTGGCACGAGCTCTACGCACAGGATATTACTGGCCTACTATGCATAGGAATGCACGTGACATGATTCGTAAATGTAGTGATTGCCAAGTCCATAGACCGGTACCGCGACATCCACAGCAAGAACTGACACCCATCACATCCCCATGGTCATTCTATAAGTGGGGGATTGACATTGCATGACCTTTTCCCGTGGCTGCAAGGGGGGGTTAAGTTCTTGATCGTCACAATGGACTACTTTACACGATGGAAGCTAAAGCGGTTAAATCCATTACGGGCAAGCAGGTTAAAAAGTTTGTTTGGGAAAACATTGTGTGCCGTTTTGGCTTGCCAGGAGAAATCATCTCGGATAACGGGAAGCAGTTCGCGGATAATCCATTCAAGGATTGGTGCGCGGCATTAAATATCACGCGGCGCTTTGCATCTGTTAAGCATCCGCAGACCATTGGCCTTGTGGAACGAGTGAATAGAAGCTTAGGTGAAGGCATCAAAGCACGCTTAGATAAACGAAGTGCCAAGTGGGTAGATGAGTTGCCGCATGTTCTATGGGCGCATAGGACTATGATCAAAACAGCTAATGGGGACACTCCATTTGCGCTGGCCTACGGGACTGAGGCTGTTATACCAGCAGAAATTAGAATTCCAACCATCCGCACGGCGGAGGTCAATGTCGTCACGAATGATGAGTAACTCCGGATTAATCTGGACTTGTTGGAGGAAAAAATAGAAGTAGCGGCCATCAATGAGGCCAAGTCCAAGGCACGGATGAAGGCTTATTACGATGCCAAGGTTAAAGGTGTTTCCTTTCGACCAGGGGATTTTGTTTATCGTGCAAACGAGGCAAGTCGCGCGGAGAATACAAGAAAGCTGGGCCCCAAGTGGGAAGGTCCGTATGAGGTTACGGAAGCCTTAGGACTGAGCGCGTACAAGTTGCGTGACATGGATGGCCATGACCTGGAACACACACGGAATATCTTAAAAAATGCTATCTTTGAAAGGCTACGGCTTCCGCATAGACACTTCGCTACATAGTTGGCTTCAATGAAGATCCATGTATTCTCTTTTGTTTTGTTGCTTTCTAGGTTCTATTTGTTTTAGGATTTTCCATTCTTGTCAAAAAAACAAAAATCGTAAACATTCTAATATAATGTCGTGGTGCCTAGCTAGCTCCCCGACTCGTTCTTGTGCAAATTATTGTCTTATAGATTTAATTATTATTTCTGTTATGTGCTATCTCTTATTCATATGCATTCATTCAAAAACGTACATGTACTATTCGCCTCCAGGCGGGGTAAGAGGATTAAGTGAACCTAATAATTCAACTTGTCACATAAGAGGGATGCAACCCTAGTGACGCGGATCATGTATCCTTACTAGACACCTTATTTACAAGACGTTGTAATAAGTTTCCATATGCCGCACTTACATAGTGCTTTGCATGGTAAAGACGCACGCTGCACGTCTAGTAAAAAATAGACTTGGTTTTATTCTAGGTAAGACATGACACGTTATGCGGCACATGTATTTAATATCTAAAGAAATATAAGCAAGTTTCCAACTATCAAAATTGTCGTGACTACCACGGACTCATAAATACTATTCTAAATGTTAAAATAATGTTACAAAAGATAAAGTGTCGTGGACATGCACGGACGAATGTTTTGTTACAGACCAAATTATTCAGAAATTGCATCAAATAAGGGAGCGCCCTACATGGGGGGGAGGAACTTGCCTATCTCCCACTACTCTTTGGCTACTCGAAGCAACACATCATCATGCTCTTTTCTGTCCAAAGCCCGAGTTGCATTCACCTCCAGCACTTCACTTAATAGATGTTCACCAACTACGATCCTAGTGACGTCCTCATAGATGGGAAGAGTGAGTTCGCCGGGGGAGGGAGTGAAGTGAGTCCGGGAATGTCCCTCGTCCTGCGAGAAGGCACCAAGGCTTAGCTTCTCCATGATCTCCTTATTGGACGCATCTTTTGTAGCCTCAAGCTCAGCCAAGAAGGGGTAATCAAGATCTCGCATAGCAGCCATAGAGGCGGTCATCTTCTCTGCAGCTCCAATGTTAAAATAAGCATGTTTTGTGAAATTTTGCTTCTTACTTATTAACTCTGCTGCCATAACCATTCCCTCATGACGGCCGTGGTCGATGCCATCCGATACAAGATCTGCAAACTGTTGCACGAATTCAGGGGCCTCCAACACTTTTGTGACAGCCAGGCGCGTCCCATGACCCACCATCCACCTGCGGCCGACAATGGCTGCTAGTAGTTGGGGGTACAATACTTCATCACGCTCTGTGGTAAGGGCATTCAACAATATATCTTTTTGTGTGGAAGCCTCCATCAGTTGTTCCGCCACAACCCTTTCATGGGCGAGCTCCTCTTTTAGTATCTCCTCACCCTGGATCAATGCATGTGCGTCTTCAAGCTCCTTTGTAAGGGTGGACACTTGGTTAGAGGAGGACTGATAGGTGTGTAAACACCCATCTTTTCTACCACTTAATTACAATAATAACCGGACCAAAACGTGTATTTTATGTCTTTTATGTCGGAATTATGCGTGGTTTGTGTTTTTGTTGTGATTTAGGATGAAAAGGTGAAAAGTGGAGAAAATACGGACATTCACGGGCATTTACTGACTTTTATTGAAGAAAAGGATGAAAGACGGAGTCAAGAAGTCAAGAGTGGAAAAAGAACGGAAGTCCAAGACCAATTCTGAAGATTTATCGAAGAAAAAGTCAAAAGACGGAAGTTTATCAAAAGCCGAGAAACTCAAGTCTATTTTATTGAAGAAATTAAAGACGAGTTCAAAAGATATCCCGAGCCACAAGTCCTTAAAGTCCAAATTTAAAAGAAAGATTAGAAGAAAAGGACTAATGACGCAATTAATGAAGATTAAATGAAGGAGGGACTTAATCCCGCAATTAACAAGAAATGAAGGAGGGGAGGAAGCTTCCTTAATCCTCCCCTATAAATAGCATTAGTTGTTAATCATTTGTTGTTGTTGGATAGCTTGACAAACTATCTCTTCCATTTTTAATTACCTTGCACCTTTAATTACTTGTCCATTTAATTACCTTGTTTTGCACCTTAATTACCATTTAATTCAAGTAAGTTTTTCTTTTAATTCTTGTTAATCTTTATCTTTATCTTGTTAATCTCATTCTACCTTTCTTTAATCTTTGTGTTGATTTGTTTATGTTCATGTTCTTAATTTTTGTTGATTTATTTAAGTGTGTTTTGATTATTTTGATTAAGTTTTGTGAGTTTGATTGTTTTGGATTGATTGTTTATGTTTAATAGTTGTTTTGTTATTAGTTTGATTTAATCTTGTGGTTGATTTGCCTTAGTTTCTATTAGATCCGTGCTTTTTATCCTTCCTTGTTCTTCGGCTTACTGTTACTGTTCTTTCCCAAGTTTCGAGCTCAGTGATTATTCCGCATAGGGGTTGCCAAGTTGTGCTTTATTCGGAATATCAAATATTCCGAGTAAGAGAGTTATTCCGAATAAGGCCCATATTCCGCATAAGAAAGATATTCAGCATAGGCTTGATTATTCCGAATAGGGATAGTTTTTCCGAATAGCAGTTTATTCCGAATAAGCTGAATATTCCGAATAGGGTATCTTTCCGAATAGCCATTTATTCCGATTAGAGTTAATATTCCGCATAGGAGGATATTCCGAATAGGTGACAATATTCCGAATAGGCCAATTATTCCGAGTAGGGACTTTATTCCGAATAGCTGGATATTCCGCATAGAGCTGACATTCCGAATAGACAAAACATTCAGAGTAGGGTTTTATTCTGAATAGGGACAGATATTCCGAATAGCCATTTATTCCGAATAGGAGTTTATTCCGGATAGGGATATTCAGTTTTTAAGTTTCTGCCTTTTTATTTTAAGTTTTATTTTTCCCGCTGTTTCCTTAATTGCACTGTAAGTTTATTTGCCTTAGTTTAAGATTTAGTTTTAGTTGGATTTTGAGTTTGCCTTAGTTAAACTTAAGTTTGCGTTATTTACATTTAGTGCCCTTTAATTTTGGTCTTGCTTTTTAATACTTGCACTTTGTTTTAATTAGAGTTAGATTTACTTTAAATTGCCCTTTACTTTATTTGTTCTGCACCTTTAATTTTAAACACTACAACGACACACCTTTGTTCCACCAAAAACAATAGAGTCACACATTAAACACAAGTTTTTCAATTCGAAGAGACATACCAAACGAATCTTTTAACCTGAGTAAAACCTAGTTATCAAATGGCGAGTTGCCGGCTCTTTTCGTAAAGATCAACAGTTTTTTGTGAGAGACACGTTGCTTTTTGGGATCCGCTCACTTGTGAACGTTATTTTTCTTGCATAAAAAATTAAAAGCTCATAAAAATTAAAAAATTGATAAAAAAACCATAAAAATTAAAAATTTCAAAAATCCAAAAAGATTTTATCTTTCTTGTATATATATTGTTTTTGTGTTTGATTTTGTTTTCTTTTGCATTTTCAGGTGTATGCGTACTAGATCTTCTAATTATCAAGAGCCCGAGCCTCAAGAAGATTTAGATATGGCAGGTGTTAACAACAACATTCCACCGAACCTCAATAATAATAATAACAACAATGCTCTTCCACAGCCCGATCTTCGGACCATGGAGGAACTTTGTCAACCAACCATGTTTGGACGAGGAGGACCGATTGCGCCGATGCAAATCAACGCTCCTGAGTTTTCGTTGAAGCACCACATGATTCAGCAAGTGCAAACAAACCCATTTAGAGGATTTCCTGATGATGATGCCAACAAACACCTCGACAAGTTCATTACAATCACCCAAAGCATGAAGTTTCCTGGGGCCACAATGGATGTTCTCCGCCTACAACTCTTCCCACATACTTTATCGCATCATGCCGAGAAATGGTTTGATCGTCTCCCGAAGAATTCTATTCACACTTGGGATGATATGACTCAACGCTTTCTATCGCGCTACTTTCCACCATCCATGGTCACAAGCCTTCGCAATCAGATCAGCGGTTTCATGCAAGATCCCGATGAATCTCTTTTTGACGCTTGGGAGAGATATAATGTCTTGATCGATAGATGTCCAAACCACAACATGCTTCCCGTCACATTGATTGATACTTTCTACAACGGATTGACTTTTCGAGATCGTGATACGATCAATGCAGCCGCCGGTGGCACATTTATGAAAAGGAGACCCGAGGAGTGTAGAGAGTTAATAGAGAACATGACTACTCACCACAAGAACTGGGATTCCTCTGCTTTTTCAAGGAACAACCCGAGAGTCAATGTTTCCTCTACCTCAGCAAACCCTGAGATGACCGAACTCACCCGCATGATGGCTGAAATGAGCAAAAGTATTACGCTTCTCGCTTCAAACCAACAACAACAACAAGTTAAAGCGGTTGCTAATCCTTGTGAAACATGTGGCGGTCCTCACTCATACACCAATTGTCCTTCGACACAAGGAAATCCGGAAAATGTGTATGCTGCTTACGGTAATTATTCACCGGAAAATTACCAAGCTAGACAACAAGGGGATAGAAATCTGCTGAGCTACCGTTCCAACAACTACCTTTCACCCGGTTTTTCTCCTCAAAACCAAAATCCCGCCAACAACTACAATAGAAGCAACCAAATCCCACCTCGTGCTTCTAACCCTTATCAACCACCCACCCAACAACACCCACCCATTAATCTTGATGTTGACACCATCATGAGAACTCAAGGTGAGCAAATCAAGAATCTACAGAGCCAAATAATCAATTTGAAAGGAGATATCTTGAAGCAAGGTAATGACATCAGAACCGAGGTTCGTGATAATCTTCAATCCTCCTTCATCACTCAAACAACTGAATTAAAGAATCTGTTGGCTAGTTTCTTGCCCGAAGCTCAACCTTCTTCTTCTTCGGGTTCCCTACCTTCAAACACCGTCACTAATCCGCGAGCTAATGTGAGTGCTATTACTACTCGTAGTGGAGTCACCATCGTAGGACCACCAATCCCATCCCCATCATCTACACCTCCTCCACCACCATGTATCCCTACTCCTCCTACACCTAGTGTTAGTACACCATTACCCTCTCCGCCTCGTCATGACGATGTATCTCGGAAGGACCGTTCAACATCACAACCTTCACCAACTACACCTTCACCGTCTCCCTATCAACCCAGAATCCCATACCCTTCTCGCATAGGCAAGACCAACGAGCTAACCAAGAATGACTCTCAAATAACAAAATATATCAATATGATTTCTCAAATGGGCTTCAGCATGAGTTTTCTTGAAGCACTTGTCCACATGCCCAAATTTGTTAAAGCATTTAAGGACTTGCTTAACAAGAAGGAGAAGCTGATTGAACTCGCCAACACACGCTTAAATGAAAACTGCTCTGCAGTCATTCTTAAAGAACTTCCGGAAAAACTAGGGGATCCCGGTCGTTTTGTGTTGCCTTGCGTGTTCAACAAAACTGAAGAATTTACTGCCCTTGCTGATCTCGGGGATAGTATAAATCTTATGCCTTTGAGTGTTTTGAAAACACTATCATTACCCGATCTCATTCCAACAAAGATGACTCTCGAACTTGCTAATCGCACTCTTGTTTACCCCGTTGGTATACCCGAAGACGTATTCATTCAAGTTGGCGCATTTACTTTCCCGGTCGATTTTTTCGTAGTTGATTATGAAATGGACCCTCGTATTCCTTTAATACTTGGTCGGCCATTTTTGAGATCCGGACGTGCTTTAGTAGATGTGGCCGAAGGTGAGTTAATCTTAAGAGTCGGGAATGCCTCACAAAATTTCAAAATGGGAACGCATACAAACAAATCCTTTGGAGGACGAGAATCAGTGAATATGATAAATGTGCTCGATGACTTTACCGTCTACGACAATCCTCTATTCGACTCTTGCATCGATAATCCACTTTTTCAAGATGATGTGGATGATTCCCTCCCTACTTTGGACACTTCTCCCATTTATAAATCTTCACCGGTCTTTGATGCTTATGATGATGATGATTCTAGCTCAGACTCGGATGATTTTGATGATTGTACTTCTGAGTATCCCGAGCTGCCCACTTTCGATGATTTTGATGAGGCTGATACTCTCTCGAGCGATTCTTCACATGATGAAGATCCTCCGTCATCACTCGATCCTACTTTGGATGATTATTCATTTGAGGAAGATTTCTCTGAATTTCTCAACACATACTTCCCTCATGAGAGTGATGCTCCTCCTTTGGACTTTGAAGATTATCGCCTTGATCCTACGTTGGATTTGAAGAGCATTTTGTCAAAGGAGATGAAACCGGTCGACACCGAAATCCGTTGCACATATGATATGACACCTCTTTGTCCCACTTCTGAGGACGAGGTTGTGCTTCTTTGCGGATCTTCCTCACACTCGGCTGAGCCTGAGTGCTATTTTCCCCTGAAGGAAAAGGTGTTCGACCCCGGTATTGAAGTCTTTAAGCCATCTCAGTATCCACCTGATGAAATAAAAGGAAAAATCTTTGGAACCATTGAAGACATGCTTGCACCACTTCATCCTTGCTTCTACTGTGCTCCATCGCTGCTTAAGGGAACCCTGACACTTCTTCTTTGGCTTGCCTTGTTCGCCTTAAGCTCTTGCTTATTGATGGATGAAAACTATGTCTTTGATCCTGGTGGATATGTTTCATGCTACTTCCGTTAATGATCAAGGTCGAGTCAGGCTCATGACTCGGTAAACAAAAACCAAGCGCTTCTTGGGAGGCAACCCATGCATCTATCTTTTCGCTTTCTTTACCATAAGTGTAGGGGGACCCTTTGGTTTGCTATTTCCTCTCCTCACTTCTTAATCAGGGATTCGAGCTTCAATGATCCACTTTTGATGATTCTTGAGACCCGTGATTCCGTGTTCTACTTTATCCCGGTTCTATCCTAAACTCTTTTTGATTCACTATTTTATATTTTCTCAATATTAAAATAGGAATCTCTTTAGTTGTCTTTTCCTTAGCAAGATTTAAACAACGTGCACAATGTCCTAAGTGTAGGGGAGTTTCCTCCCACATGCTTAAACATTGAGGACAATGTTTATCTTAAGTGTAGGGGGGACTTCTATCGAAGTTAAGTGGTCTTTTCCTTGTATTTGTCCTCATTTTAACCGGAAAGTCAATTTTTCGACATTTTTCAAAATTTTTGATCTATTTTGGCCTATTAGTTTTTCCCTTTGTATAGTTATTTTCTTTCTTTGCTAGAATAAATGTTTAATAAGTGGTTTTAATTTTCAAACGTTGTGAATCTTTTGACTCAATCCGAGTTTACTCTAGCTAGTATCCTTAACGTGTTTAAGTCAAGTTTTTCTAGGCTTTTATATAGGGAGCTATAAAACGCGAAAGTCTTAACTCTCACGGGTTAAGAACAAGAACTTTTCGCAAGTTCCTATAATTGATCCTAGAGAGTCGTTTATCAAGGGAACTTTAAAATGCGATTTCTAAACTTGAAAAAGTCTAAGAATTTGCAAGATCCTATAGGCGACTCGAAAACCCAAAATTTTGATTTAATAGGCTAAGTATCCACGAGTCTCATTACTTGAGATTTTAAACTGTGGAGAACGAGAGATGATAGAGCCAATTATAAGTCCGGTATTCTTTCGTGAATTTATGTGAGTTAATTATAAGCCTATTCTCCCATCGCTTGCTAATAAATTTATCTGCTAATAAATAAGGTTGTACGATTTGAAAAGTTACTTAGCTTCTAGCCCCAGATCGTTTAAAAGTTGCTCGGTATGGATTAGAGTTCATAGCCAAGGCATAACTTATTGAAGCGGGATGCGAATATTGGCGAGTCCGAAAAGGCCCTAACAAGGCATGAGGGCTATATTTTGTTGCTAAAGATCCAAAAGTGATGTGAAGAATCATTTATCGAAAATCAATATGAAGGATCGAGACACACGACGAAAAGCAAATACTCCCCAAAAGTCATGGAGAAGTGTATCCGAAAAGACCCTAACAAGGTATGAGGATAAATAGATCCAAGTCATAAAAGGAGGCGGATCGTTGTATATCAAAGTCCAAAATAAAGATTGGAGAAAAATGAAGAAGTCGTGGTCCAAGTATGAATCTCTCAAAACTTCAAGTGAAGAAATTCCTATATGAAGAGAAGACCATTATTTCATGAACGTCTCTCAAGATTTGAAGTACGAAGTCGCTGCCAAATATCGGTCCGAGAAAGGTCTCAAATCGCGAAGCGAGTTATGCCAAGATATGAACTTTATGAGGTCCCGAGAAGCAGTTTTAAAAGATTTGGTCCTTTAGCTAACTATTGATTAAATCGTTCACTTTATTTTCAGACCTAATAAACTATCGAAATAAGTCAAACAATGCATCCTCGTGATCATTCAAGACAATAATAAAATATAAGAGATACACCTAGGAATAAGGGAGTCTAAGTGAGTAATTGGCCCACATGAGTTCGTGATAGTTTACTAACTTATAATAACAATGATCTCGTTTTTAAGCTTGGTTTGGAGAAAGTGAAAACTTGAGGATGATGATTATTCATAACATTTTCAAAACCCAAGGTATGCTTTTGATTTCTTTATTTTGTATGTTTTTAAATTTCTATCTCTTTAATAAAGGCCAACTGGATTGATTATGATGAAAAGTGTAATCTTGCTTTGTAACTAATGCATTGCATGAGGACATTGCAATGGTCAAGTGTAGGGGATTTGATAGGTGTGTAAACACCCATCTTTTCTACCACTTAATTACAATAATAACCGGACCAAAACGTGTATTTTATGTCTTTTATGTCGGAATTATACGTGGTTTGTGTTTTTGTTGTGATTTAGGATGAAAAGGTGAAAAGTGGAGAAAATACGGACATTCACGGGCATTTACTGACTTTTATTGAAGAAAAGGATGAAAGACGGAGTCAAGAAGTCAAGAGTGGAAAAAGAACGGAAGTCCAAGACCAATTCTGAAGATTTATCGAAGAAAAAGTCAAAAGACGGAAGTTTATCAAAAGCCGAGAAACTCAAGTCTATTTTATTGAAGAAATTAAAGACGAGTTCAAAAGATATCCCGAGCCACAAGTCCTTAAAGTCCAAATTTAAAAGAAAGATTAGAAGAAAAGGACTAATGACGCAATTAATGAAGATTAAATGAAGGAGGGACTTAATCCCGCAATTAACAAGAAATGAAGGAGGGGAGGAAGCTTCCTTAATCCTCCCCTATAAATAGCATTAGTTGTTAATCATTTGTTGTTGTTGGATAGCTTGACAAACTATCTCTTCCATTTTTAATTACCTTGCACCTTTAATTACTTGTCCATTTAATTACCTTGTTTTGCACCTTAATTACCATTTAATTCAAGTAAGTTTTTCTTTTAATTTTTTGTTAATCTTTATCTTTATCTTGTTAATCTCATTTTACCTTTCTTTAATCTTTGTGTTGATTTGTTTATGTTCATGTTCTTAATTTTTGTTGATTTATTTAAGTGGGTTTTGATTATTTTGATTAAGTTTTGTGAGTTTGATTGTTTTGGATTGATTGTTTATGTTTAATAGTTGTTTTGTTATTAGTTTGATTTAATCTTGTGGTTGATTTGCCTTAGTTTCTATTAGATCCGTGCTTTTTATCCTTCCTTGTTCTTCGGCTTACTGTTACTGTTCTTTCCCAAGTTTCGAGCTCAGTGATTATTCCGCATAGGGGTTGCCAAGTTGTGCTTTATTCGGAATATCAAATATTCCGAGTAAGAGAGTTATTCCGAATAAGGCCCATATTCCGCATAAGAAGGATATTCAGCATAGGCTTGATTATTCCGAATAGGGATAGTTTTTCCGAATAGCAGTTTATTCCGAATAAGCTGAATATTCCGAATAAGCTGAATATTCCGAATAGGGTATCTTTCCGAATAGCCATTTATTCCGATTAGAGTTAATATTCCGCATAGGAGGATATTCCGAATAGGTGACAATATTCCGAATAGGCCAATTATTCCGAGTAGGGACTTTATTCCGAATAGCTGGATATTCCGCATAGAGCTGACATTCCGAATAGACAAAACATTCAGAGTAGGGTTTTATTCTGAATAGGGACAGATATTCCGAATAGCCATTTATTCCGAATAGGAGTTTATTCCGGATAGGGATATTCAGTTTTTAAGTTTCTGCCTTTTTATTTTAAGTTTTATTTTTCCCGCTTTTTCCTTAATTGCACTGTAAGTTTATTTGCCTTAGTTTAAGATTTAGTTTTAGTTGCATTTTGAGTTTGCCTTAGTTAAACTTAAGTTTGCGTTATTTACATTTAGTGCCCTTTAATTTTGGTCTTGCTTTTTAATACTTGCACTTTGTTTTAATTAGAGTTAGATTTACTTTAAATTGCCCTTTACTTTATTTGTTCTGCACCTTTAATTTTAAACACTACAACGACACACCTTTGTTCCACCAAAAACAATAGAGTCACACATTAAACACAAGTTTTTCAATTCGAAGAGACATACCTAAACGAATCTTTTAACCTGAGTAAAACCTAGTTATCAAGGACTTGGCCAAGGCTTCTGCCGTGGTCACCTTTGTGTGATACCTCAAGTATTAGAGTGCAGAATAGTGTGGCGTGGGCATGATGCGGTACAGATACATACCTTAGCTGTTGCATTCTCAAGTTGAGTTTCAAGCTCGGCTACACGCTGATCATGGGTGTTGGCATGCGCGGCTTGTTCTTTAATGTTAGCCTCGGCAGTAGCAAGTTGGGACTGGAGGGCGGCGATCTTGGATTCATTGTCTTCAATCATCTTCTCTCTCTGGCAATTCTTTCTCTTCAGGGAATCAACGTGGTGCAATGCGGCCTCAAATCTTACCCTCATGGAAGTACCCATAGCCATCTGATGAACCAAGGCACCATTATATTCGTCCATCAAGTCTATATGACTTAGTGAACTTATATATTTTACCAGGCCGGGTGGAATGCAGTTGTTCAGATAGTCACGGCATTCTTCAGCTTGCCTCATTCTAGAAGCGGTGGTTATCTTCCAGTCAGGGTTGAATTGTGTATGGGGGCCAGACACCGGTATCTCTTGTGAAGCCGTGGGGGTACCCTCTACAAAGGTTGGGCCAGATTTGGTCGTTGCAGCATGCAGGATAGGCTCTTTCTCCTTCTGTGCCTCTTGGGCAGGTGCGGCACCAGCTTGTTCATCCCTGCGACAACAATTGGAGTATACATTAAATATTGTTTATGGAAGGACGTACCTTTTACTTGGACAAAAGAAATAATGACAAACATGTGCGGTAGACTTACATGTTGGGTTTTTCCAGTTCCGACGTAGTGGGGGTACTTGAGTGACTGGCTCGACATCTGGTAACGGCACGTCCAGATCCACGGGTGCAGCCTGCGCCTTCCATGAGGCTTGATTGGTGCTCTCACCAGATTGGTAACGAGGATGATCCTCGCGCAGTATCTTCACGGGGGAATTTTGTTCCCCGATCACGGCCGGGGAAACTCTTCTTACCCGCTTGTTCTTCCTACGGGTACGCTTGGGGACGGGCTGGGCTTCTTCTTCCTCCTCCTCTTCTACGTGTTGCACTTCCTCCTCGTCATTTCCCAGCATTTGGCGGAGGCTGGAGGTGGTCCTCTCTATGTTATCACCCTGCTCCTCCTCGTGGGCGGGGGTGGCAGTCCTAGGTGGAGAGGAGGGCCCGGCTTCATCCTCGAGCATCAGATTGTCCCCATCCTTGTTGACAAAATCTACGGGGGTCATCATAAGTGTTGTATCTTCCTCGTCGGATTGGGGGTCTGGTACGGCCGCTAAGGCGATTGGCACGTTTCGGGTATGCTCGAGAAGGGGTAGCTCATTCTCACGTCTAGGACGGGCTCCCTCTGGTATAAGTTTTGGATCACCCTGGTGTAGGATTCCAAAGAAGTTCATTTCTGTTAAGAAAACAAAGTATGTTAGTTACGGACAACAGGTTTATGTATGTTTTGAAGTACGGATGCTATACCTACCTTCACCACGCCTCCTCCATAATACATGATATCTGTTGGACGGGGCAAATTAGTTGCGGCTAATTCTTAGTAGACAAAGGAACGACTCGGGTAGATTCCTATGAAACCCTGTTCTATTCCTATCTATTTCTTAGGAATGTTGGGCGTTATATGTACGTGTTTTCCATGGTTCGTTGGATTCATGACACGTGTTTTCCACTCACCAAAATCGTGTGGTTAGGAAGCAAGTGGCAAGTGAAAAGTCAGGTGGGACCCACGGGTCACTTCTGAGTTAGAAGGTTGCGTTGTTCGAGGTTCTGACTGTTTGCACTTTGTCAGTCAAATGGCAGGTGAACAATCAATTGTGTCGGGATATGCGGTCATACGTAAGACCATATTCAATGTTTCATTTAATTTGTCCCGGTCGTCATATGCGGCTGAGTTACCATACGAATAAATTCCTAATAAGGTTGCCACGTGCGGCCGAAACATAATTTTCAAAATTCATCATTTCATAATGTTCTTTCTTGGTACGTCCGAGGAGCATCTTGTTAGTCTAGATATTCCGCCTACGGTTGTAAAAACTAGACTGGGGGGACATGATGACGTATAGTCCCCAGCCGGGTCATAAACCCGGTCAACGGGTACTACCCGCATCCGGCCTGTTACTAATGGGTTGGTTTAATATCATTTAAAGCTTATGGGCTTCGAATGAACAGTAGCCGCATACATGTGTGCGGTCCACGGCCCGTCACGACCGATACAGGGTTAGACAGAATCATAATCTTATTATGATTAGGATTTACCCCAAAGTGAAGGATATACACTCATCATAATTAGAAGATAACAATCAAACTAATTATGGCACTTATCCTTTGCTTGGGGCCGAAGCATCGATGACAGCCCATTAGGGTTCCACCGCCTATATAAGGAACCCTCCCAAGGGTTCCACAAAGGTATTACATTCTCCAAACTCACATACGATTCTTAAACCCTAACCGATTACTTACTCTCATGCCGTAGTCTAATCGTGGGATACATTCCCACGGTAAGCCTAACGCGTGTTGCTTTAGTGTGCAGATCTCAGTAAGATAATTCACTTGGTGCAAGAGCCGGAGCCCAGCCAACCCGAATTAAGCCTAATTCGGGTCTAGCAAGGATTATCCAACTTTTGTATCAACAAACAAGGTGTCACTTTTGGGCCACATTAATTCAGTAGAAAGAAATTCCATGAATCTTGCGAAGGTGAAGGCCATCACCAGATGGTCAAGACCGACATCTACGACGAAAGTACGAAGTTTTTCTGGAATTCAGTAGGTTACTACCGCAGAAATTGTTGACAGTTCTCACGATTAGTTTTACCATGACTAAGCTTACGCGTAAAGGAGATAACCTACACTAAATTATGTGTTCCAAAAGATCCTACGCTAGGAGAGGCCTAATTTACCAAGACTCATAGTTCTTCCATGACTATTCACCCAGATTCCACAAGAATGCACCAAGATCCCAAGCAAGATTTTGAAAGAATCAGTATAACACATTGATGCAGCTATGTTCATATTTAAATGCCTGACATGGCCGCAGGTTTAAGGTAGAACACCGACATGCTAGTGAGTTATTACTATCTTTAGAAATTTCTGAACAGAAATGAGACAAGTTTCCCATAGAGTTATTATCAGATTACCACATACTCATAAGAAGCATGATGCCATATAAGTCGTTGTTGACCATTTAACCTAGATTACACGTTTTCTTCCATCCGCAAGGATTACGCAGTTAGCGGATTTGCAGAAATTTTCAACAGGCGATCGTACGGTTACACAGTATTCTAATCAGCGATCAGTTCTGATATAGATTTACGTTCACGTCCATGTTCACGTTCACGTTCGTGACTTTGTTCACGTTCATGTTTTAGTTTCATCTCATGATCCACGTTCATGTCTCATTCTAGAAAGGGTTGTAGAAAGCTTGTGAAACCAGACTCAAGTTTAGCACAGCTTTCCCTTCTCAGACAGACAATTTACGTCTCGTTTCGTATCATTGGCGTTACCTCCTCAGTCATCACACGTTCACGATATGTTCATGTATCACGTTCACTATATGTTTTCACGTATCACGATCAACATATGTTCGCATATCACGTTCACAATATCTCTCTCGTATCATTGCTTAGAGGTTACTAGTATTATTCTTGTTACGTTATTACATATAGTATTTCTTTGTGTATCTTTGCACGTTATTTTCTTATCCACTCGATCAGATTCGTGAGGATCTATCTTTTGTTGGGGAACCAGAATCTATTCTAGATCGTCAAGATATGGTAATGAGGAACAAGACTATTCCATTTGTCAAAATGCTTTGGAGGAACCATCCCGAGCGGGAAGCCACTTGTGAAACCGAGGAGCCGATCTGGACTTCTTATCCTCACATTCTCCCATGATCCGGGTATGTTCTTTTCAGCCAAATCATGTTTCTAATTCGAGGACAAATTATTTCTTTTTTGAGGGGAAGAGTTGTAAAACCCAAAAATTTAGCTTGCATTTTCTATCGTCATTTTAAATGTAACTTAAAGTTTAAAGTAATAAGCATTTGATATTAAAACCTTACATTATAATTTTTGAAAAATAATAAAGACAACATAAAGTAAAGAGTTAAAAAAACGTAACATGTGTGCATCTTTTATTAAGTAGTAGTATATAATGTACAATTTAACACACCCTTTATTTGTAAAAATTTATATTGAGATAAGATTGGTTACAAATCACTCATTTAACTTTAGCATGATATTCGGCTAACAGTGTAACTGAAATTCCGAGTTTGTCGAATATATCAAAAAGTGGGAATTCTATTTTTAGACTAGAAAATCTTCACATCAGTGACTCATTAAATCTTTTGGCTAAACAACTTGCAAATTAAGAAAATCATTTGACCCATTGATAAGACTTGCAAACGTTCCTTATATCTTTTCCAATTATAACGTCCGATTTTTACGTCAAGATTGACGTAAGAATGTACATATAAACCGCATCTCTATTACTCCATTGTTTAACCTCTTAAGACAACTCACACACAAGTTCAAAATAAAAAGAATACGTCTGCAAATAAAAGGAGGAATCAAGAGTAGCGGACCCCATGTTTGAGTTCACGTCGCCACAAATCTTGTTCCGGTTTATGTACGTTGCATCAATAAATATTGGTTTCATTCATTCTAGTTCGATTTCGGTCTTCGGTTGGTTCGTAATCGGTTCAAGCTAGTTCAGTCTGGGTTGTGGTTCTGTTAATGTTAGGACCATTGGTATAGTTAAATGTAACAGGTAGACTAGGAGGTATGTAGTTCCTCCTGGTCCTAGTAGTAGTAGGAGCAAGTCGTGCTTCTGGTCCTGGTCAAAGTCAAACTTTATTATTTGTTTATTATTCTGTTAGGATATGCATGAGATATGTTAGGAAAGGATATGCATATCAGTTTTACACGTTTTGTTTAATGCTGTATTAGGGTTTCCTTGTAGTATAAAAGGAACCTTAGGCAGAAGGGTTATGTACACCTTCACCAAACGTAGTTCTAGTGATTATCAATATTAGAAATCCTTAGAAAGGATCAAGTCTTTATAGTTATTCTGTTCTTCTTTATTATATTTGTATTCTGCATTCATATTATGTATAGAGTCTCTCTGTGGATTGACTTGTGATTACAGAAGTCATTCACCGTTCCTGATAGGCTGCAAGATCTACATCTAGTGGACCCAACAAGTGGTATCAGAGCCTGGGAGGGTCTCTATACAAGAAGAATCAAGTTTTCTCATTTTCTGACATTTTTGTTTTATCATGTCTGCCTCAACTTCTACTCAAACAGGAGAAGACAGCACTCCTAAAATTGTGCAACCTCAGCAGATCGTTGCTACGGTTTCCAACACGAATGGTAAATTCCCTCTTCTGAAAAAGGATGAATATGATAGTTGGGCAATGAAGATGGAATGGTGGATCACCAATACTGATCAAGACCTTTGGAAGATTATTCTGAATGGGAATAGCAGGAAGCTAACTGGAAGAGACAAGAATGGTAATATTACTCTTCTTGACCCTAAATCTCATGAAGAAATCATAGCTATTCAGAAGGAGGTCAAAGCAAAAACGATTTTGCTTCAATCTCTTCCTGATGATCACATGGGTGACTTCTACCATTTGGATGATGCCAGAGAGATCTGGAATGGTATAAAAGCAAGGTTTAGTGGGAATGAGGAGTCAAAGAAAATGCGAAGATCCATGCTGAGAGATGAATTCACAGAATTCAAAATCTCAGAAACTGAAGGTTTACATCAAGGGTATGACAGGTTTCAGAAGATATTGAGCCAATTGAATCAACTTCGTTCAAAGCCTGATGATGGTGATATTAATGCAAGGTTTCTTAAAGACATACCCTACTCATGGAATCAGGTGGTGATCTCTCTCAAAGCCAAAGGTGGGCTTGACTATCTCAACTTTGATGATCTATTTCATAAGCTCAGAACTTTTGAACCTCATGTAAGAGGATATTCAAGTGACTCTTTTCCCACTCCTGCTAATTCTGCCTTTGTGAGTTCTATGGCATCCAGTCCCATGTCATATGCTAGTAGCCCAAGCAATACTGTGACCTCTCAACATACTTTTCAGCATACTTCTGCTCCTGATCCTACTACCAAGTCTGGTAGTATGGTAGAAGCCGGTCTTCATTCTTTTATGGCTGATGTTGATGCTCAACAACAACTTGCTTTTGATGACTTCAAACAGGTCGATAAACTTGACCTGGATGAAATGGATCTTAAATGGAAGATGGCCATGCTCACTCTTAGGGTTCATAAGTTTGAGAAGAAAGCAGGTCGAAAATTCAATTACAACCCTCGGGAGCCAGCAAGATTCGACAGAAGCAAGGTTCGATGTTATAACTGCCAGCAACAAGGTCACTTTGCAAGGGAGTGCCCTAGCAAGAATGACCAGGAGAAGAGCAGGTACTCAGCTTTTAAGGTTCAGGAGGTAAAAGATGACAAGAAGGCATTGGTATCAGTTGACTCTATGGTCAACTGGAATGATCATCAGGCTTCCACTCTGGAATCAGCTGAATCCACGACTGACGTGTTTGCAATGATCGCTGGGAACCTCTCTGATGCAGAAGAAGCAGACGAGTTTGCTCTAATGGGCATCTCACCTCAGGTACAACATTGTCCTCTTGGTTGTCATGATAAATACTCAGAATTGTTGTCCCAATTTAATGAAGTCAATGATCAAAATGATAAGTATTTTTTAGAGGTTCAAGCCTATAAGGCTTCTTTAAACACATTGGAACAACAAAAGAGGTGGCTACAAGATACTCAACGTGAGTATGAGGATAAAATCCGGATACTAAGAATCGATTTAGAAAACACAACTAATATGCTTAAATATACAGAAAAAGTAAGAGATGCCAGTATCAAAGAAAAACAGGAGATGCAAGAAAAATTAGATGCTACAATGTTGAGATTTGAAAAATGGCAAAAGGCACCTAAAAATCTTTCAAAATTAATTGATAGTAGCATGTCTGGTAGAACTAAAAGAGGGTTAGGATTTGAAAATAACATTGATTCAGAAGATATGTTTGATTTATCTTTTTCGAGTGTCTTTGATGCCGACAAAGAGGACGAGGGAAAACCTAGTTACAATAGGTTTAAACCAGCAGCAGAAATGCATGTTGTCCCTCCCCCTCTTACTGGAACTTTTATGCCCACTTCATGGCATAATGATTTGGATGGATCACAGATGCATGAGTCCCCAAAAAGTTCTACTAATTCTAATGACTTTGTCTCGTGTACTTTCAGTGACAAAGCCAGTGACTCTGCATCTAGTGGTTCAAGTGAAGAGTCAAGACCTACAAGTTCCAAGTTGAATGATCATGCTGCTACTGGTGCTAGGATGTGTGAAGAAAAAGTTGTTGTTAAGTCAAGTGTGTCTGGTCCTAGTTTATTGAGTCCTAGGAAGAATGTTTCTCCTAGAATTGTGTGTAATAATGTTGGCAGTATGAAACAATATCATTCTAATAAAAGGTCTATTAAAACATGTTTTGTTTGTGGAAGTGCATTTCATTTAATTAAAGATTGTGATTTTTATGACACACATGCTTCTGTTAATCATGCATTTCCTGCTCCTGGTCCACCAGGAGCTGCCCCATATACTTCTAGAAGACTCAATCCTAGTGCTCAATCGTTTTCTTCTTCTAGAAGGTCCTCTCCTTTAGTTTCTGATCATTGGAGAAACATTGGATTACAAACCGCCAGTAATTATTTTCAAAATTTTAATCCAATTTATCCACATAATTTGGACCACACGTATTTTGGTTTGGGAAGTTTGGGAACTACTGTTAAGTCCTCAGCAGGTTGTTCTTGGTCAAATAATAATATCCATATGATGCATAGGCAACCAAGGAACAACGGTGGATCTCATCAATCTTCTTGGCTCTCTACTAAAGATCCACAAGGCAGGCTCAAACCTGAAAAGGTTTGGGTCCCCTTAAGACACTAACTTTTGCATTTTTATTATCTTGTTGTTGTAGGTTACTCCATACCAAGATCCTAGTCTAGGCATTGTTGATAGTGGTTGCTCCAGGAGCATGATAGGAAATAAAAGTCTTCTCTCTAACTTTGTACCATTTCATGGCGGCAAGGTCTATTTTGGTGGGGGTGAAGGCAGGATCACTGGCAAAGGAACAATTAAGACGCCTAATCTAAATTTTGAGCAGGTCTACTATGTGGAAGCACTTCAGCACTTCAACTTGATATCTGTCTCTCAGATTTGTGACAAGAAGCAGTTTGTTCTCTTCACCGATACTGATGCACTTGTGCTCTCCAAAGACTTTCAGCTTCCGGATGACTCACAAGTTCTGCTCAGAATCCCTAGAAGACACAATCTCTATAGCATCAAGCTGAATGAAGTCAATCCTACTGGTCAACTAGCATGTCTAGTTGCTAAAGCCTCAGAAGATGAAGCCACTCAATGGCACAGAAGGATGGGGCATGTAAACTTCAAGACCATTCACAAACTTGCAAATCTGAATTTGGTCTCTGGGTTACCTCCCAAGTCGTTTAGAAATGATATGAATTGTATTGCTTGCAGCAAAGGCAAACAGCACAAAGCATCCTTCAAGGCCATTACTGCTCTTAGTCTTCTTATTGAACCATTGCAGCTACTACACATGGATTTATTTGGTCCTACTTCCATTAGAAGCATTGATCACAAACAATTCTGTCTGGTGGTAACTGATGGATATAGCAGGTTTTCGTGGGTGTTCTTCATGGCTGCCAAGAGTGAGACCTACTTAATTCTTAGAGATTTTCTTACCCTTATTGAGAACCAGTTGACCAAGAAGGTTAAAGGTATTCGTTGCGACAATGGAACCGAGTTCAAAAATAAAGACCTCATAGCACTTTGTAATGCTAAGGGCATCAAAAGAGATTATAGTGCAGCAAGGACTCCTCAACAGAATGGCGTGGCAGAAAGAAAGAACAGGACACTAATAGAAGCAGCAAGAACTATGCTTGCCGATTCCAAGCTTCCAACCATGTTCTGGATAGAAGCTGTTAATACTGCAAGTTATGTTTTGAATAGGGTCTCTATTACCAATCCTCACAAGAATACTCCTTATGAGCTTCTAACGGGCAAAGTTCCTAATATTGCTCATTTTAAGCCTTTTAGGTGTCCAGTCACCATTCTGAATACTAGTGACTATTTGAGGAAATTTGATGGCAAGGCAGATGAAGGATACATTGTGGGATATTCAGCTCACTCTCGGGCTTATCGTGTCTACAATCTCCAAGCCAAGCGGATCATTGAAACTATCAATCTCAGGTATTTTGAGGAGAAGTCAAACATCCAAGGCAAGGGTCCTGAATGGTATTTTGATCTTGATTATCTTAGTGATTCGTTAGGATATTTTCGTTTCAAAACTAACCATGATACAGGTCCACAAGTGTTTGCAACTTCTAGTACAGGTGTTCCTTCTAGTCTTTCTGATTCAGATAATGAGGATGACATTTTTGTGGTTCCATCCTACTCCACCACAGTCTCTCCTACTCCTCCTAGTGATGCAACTCCATTGGATGTACTGGATTCCCAGGTAGTGCTTGACACTCTACTCAAACAACAACAAGAAGCTACTACAGCAGCTGCTCAAGGTGGTTTTGAGTTTCCCTTGGATACGTCTACTGACAAAGCTGCTCCTGGTACCCCAGCTTCTGCTCCTAGTGCTAGCTTATCACCTACTGGTACTCCAGCTAGTGAGTCTGCTTCCAATACTCGTTTCTCCAGTCCTTCTGATTTAGGGAACCATCAAAAGAAGTCTTCTACCAAGCTGGATGATATTCATAAACAACCAGTAAACGGGAATTTCAACACTGCTTCATATGATGCTGACTTTGTTGGTGATCTCAATAACTTGGCACCAGAAGTGGAGGTCTCTTCCAATCCAGTCTTGCAATCATACAAAGATCATCCTACCACTCAAATCATTGGAGATCCTGGTTCTACTGTCAAGACACGCGGAATGCAGAAGAAGGCCTCGTCTGATCATCATGCTCTTGTGAGCTATTTTGAAGATCAAAAGCGTAATAATCATACGGACTTTCAACACTGTTTGTTTGCTTGTTTTCTTTCACAGGTGGAACCTAGGTCAGTTTCTCATGCTCTTGAGGATCAAAGTTGGGTGGAGGCTATGCAGGAGGAAATGCAGCAATTCTTGTTTCAGAATGTTTGGGTTCTGGTTGACTTACCAGATGGAAAGACTGCAATCAATACCAAATGGATTCTCAAGAATAAGAATGATGCACGGGGAATTGTCGTAAGGAATAAAGCTAGGCTTTTCGCACAAGGCCACACTCAAATTGAGGGCATTGACTACACTGAAGTTTTTGCTCTGGTTGCAAGGATTGAGGCCATTCGTCTGTTTTTGGCTTTTGCTTCTTATGTGGGCTTTACGGTGTTTCAGATGGATGTCAAGAGTGCATTTCTCTATGGCAAAATTGATGAGGAGGTGTATGTCACTCAACCTAAGGGCTTTGTAGATCCACTTCATCCCAAGAAAGTTTACAAGGTGGTCAAGGCTCTTTATGGATTACATCAGGCTCCTAGAGCTTGGTATGAGCGTCTTTCAACTTTCTTGTTAAAGAATGGCTATAGAAGGGGTACTATTGACAAAACACTATTTCTTAGGAGGAATACCAAGGACATTATCCTTGTTCAGGTTTATGTGGACGACATTATCTTTGGTTCTACTAGGAAGGAATGGTGTGATGAGTTTGAACACTTGATGAAAGGCGAATTTCAGATGAGTGCGATGGGAGAGCTTTCTTTCTTCCTTGGTCTTGAAGTCAAGCAACAATCGGATGGGATTTTGATGTTGAAGTTTTGTACACCTTTAGGAAAAGGATGCACAAAGTAGGGCAAGTGCACGACGATTTAGGAAAACCGTGTGTGAATGACCCCAAGTAAGTGAGTTCGTTCTCGAGGAGGCAAGTGCGTTGTGTTAAGAGTTGATTAATGTTTGTGATTATATTGATTGAGAAAGAAATGGGATTAGAAGAGAAAGACGGTTACGAAAATGAATTAAACTACGACGAAAAAGGCGTAAACGTAAAACCGTAAATAGTGCCAAAATTAAAATTTTAACCTAAAAATTCCTAAAAATTACTAAAAATCCTCAATAATATTCTAAGAGTTTACAAAAAATCCAAACTTGCTAAAACCTTTTAATTAATTAGAAAATGACTTTTTAATGCTAATTAAAGCCCTAAAAATCACTTTTAATTATTAAAAAGCCCTAAACAAGATTTTATAGTTTGTAAACCTCAAAAATATCCTAATTAAGCTAAAAACTATTTTTAAAAATTTTAAAACCAAATTAAACTATTTTTAAACCCTTAAAAACTATTAAAATGTATTAAATCTTAAATTAATTCTAGAAATTAATTGAAAAACCTAAAAAATATTTGGAAAGTGACAAAACTCCTAATTTAATGTCCTTAACCTAGGAAAAATGTAAAAACAAGAAAAAATAAAACTTCAAATTTTAATAATAAAATAATATTAAAATATTCAAAAAAATAAAAAGTTTGTAAATAAATTCTAAAAAATTACCAAAAATCCTAAATAATGTAACTAAAACAAAAATGCAAACCAAATTTTTTGAAACCTATTTAATAATTTTATATTAAATTTTAAAGTTGCTTAAAAAACCTAAAATCCTATAAAATTAAAAATAAGCTAAGTTGAAAACCTAATAAGCTGTAAACCTCAAAAATATGATAGAAACCTAAAAATTATTTTTCCAGATTTTTAAATTACTTTTTTCTATTTTTTAATAACTTTCTAAAAATAAAACTTAAAATAATCCTAATAAATAAAATAATAAAGGGAAAAATTTACTTTTTGCTCAGAAAAATCAAAAACACTAATATAATCCTAAGAAAAATGCTAAACAGATAAATCCTCAAAGGAATAAGCTGGAAAATGCTTATTATTAAGCTGTTACTTAAATAAGCTACAAAAACAAAACCCCTTAAATAAGTAATGAAATCAAACAATAACGTAAAAAGTCATCTAGATCACTGGTTAACACGTTACTCCTTGGAACGCAAGGTCGCGTGTTCGAGTCCAGGCAGGGTGAACTTTTTGCAAAACTTTTCTTTTTTTTTTACTTTTTAAAACTCAAACTAGGTACTTAATTACTCACTAAAACACAAACAAAATACAAATTAAACCAAGATTAAGCTAGAATGAATCAAAAACGTGCCCAGGTTGTTAAACTTCTAATGAACACAAGTGAAGTTTTCTTTACTTGTGAAAAGGAGGTTCAAGAGGGCTTGAACCTTGATTTGTGGTGCTGATTTTTGGACAAGAAGGCACCCTTATACTCTTTGGAGTATAAGGAGTCAATGCAAACACATAAACAGGCTAATAACTTAACAATAATGCACACAAATCACCAAGTAAAAGTTCTTATAAGGCTTATGTTACTGATGTATGTTGCTGATACACAATGCACACAAATGAATTTCAAAAGCTCATAACCAGCATACAAATCCACCAAGTAACATGTAAATGAATCACAATCCTAGAACAACTTCCTATCTAACAACTTGCAAGAAATCAAGCACCAATTTTCACAAAATCATACACAAGTCAAACTTTCTGATTTTTAGCTATTTCTTCCAAATTTTATCATGCAAAGTGTTCAAAACTTGTTCAAACTAAAACTTAAGCACACTAAACACCTAATTACTAACTAATGAGTGTATTCCAACAGCTTTTAACACATAATCAACCAAGTAACTTACTTAATGTGCAAATCCAAACACCCCTTTAAATCTGAATATCAACTTTTTTCAAAGCAAACCCAATTAAGACTTAACCAAAGTGATTGAACTCTATCTAAGCATGCATACAAGTCCTATTTAAGCAGATTTAAGCACTCAAACATACATTTAAACACTTAACAAACAGAATCACAAAAAGCACATAAAATTTCAGAAAGCTAAAATTTGAAAAGGAAAACAAGAGACTACCTAAAGGGTCCTACATCCAGGACCCTTAGTGGTTGAAAAACCACCTCCATATAGGCTGGGGCCTATGCAGAACTTTGTTGATGGGATTATGAGATTTTACTTAACAAAATGAGAAAAATTGTTTCTCCTTGAACCTGCTAAGAGAGAAAAGGTAAAAGCTGTGTAAAAGAGCTTAAGGCTTGCTCCTAGCTTATAGATTAAGCTAGAAGAAAGCTTGAGCTTGTGGGTAAGGTTATAATAAGCTTAATAACAGGAAATGACCAAACCAATGGATATTTTACACTTGGGTACCCACTACACCAGAACAAGCCATGGTGTTATGGACATACACAAGGTTAAATACCATCAATCCAACACTCTGAATCAACATTGTATCAGATTTATATGAAAATTTTTGATAAAAGAAAACTTTGAAAAAGAACAGAAACTTTTGAAAACTTGAAAACTTTAAACCAAACTCAACCAATAAACTTAAATCAACTGAAAATGTAAAGGGAACTCAATATTTCTCATCAGCAACACTTAAACCATTTATATTAATTCATAAACTGGTTTTACAAAGTTTGTGAAAAAGGAGAAAAATCAAGAACAGAACTATGCTACGTCCTAAGTGCCTTTATATAGAGGCTTACATTGTGATTCTAGAAGTGATAAGAAGCTAAAACCCTAACACTTGAACTTCCAATCTTGCCCTTGGATGATTTTTGAATTTTGAGTCAAAACAAAGCCATGTGATGATCTTGGCATGTAGCTGAGATGCCAGTGATGTAGAAGCAATCTAGGACGTCCATTTTGCCTTTGGGAACAAGAAAATGTTGTGGGATGTTGATCTTGCTGTCCATTTTTGTTTGAGAGTGAATAGTGGGGCAGGGGAGGTTTGGAGGGACATGTGAGATGATGGTGATGGGTGTTTAAGGATGGTTTTAGGCTTATATGATGTTTAATCAAGAGTCTGGAAAGAATCAACAAAAAACCCTTTGATTTGGTTGATGTTCATCCTGGAGATAGTTAGGGTTTAAGGGAGGATTAAGAGGGGTTTTAATCCGTTTTGGGTTAATGGTTTTTTTTAAATTAAGTGTTTGGAGGGAGATTTAAACTGAATTAAGTATTCAGTTTATGGTGAGTGGAGAGTGACGTGGAGGAAGGGAGGTTTCTGATTGGTGGAAGGGTGTGAGTGGGTGAGGTGTCAAGCAGGGATTGGAGGATTTGTCTTAGGTTGTCTGGCAGGTTTGGCCCTTCTATTTTCATTCTTTGTTTAAGTTGTATAAAATGGCTATCAACGCCAAATTAACACACAACAACTTTTGGACTTTGGCAATTTTGGCACAACAAGTTTTGAAACTTGTTTTAAGGACTTAATATGCAATTCCTTCATATTCCAAGGACTGATTTTGACATGTCTTCATACTTCAAGGCCTTGACTTGTTTGTTGACTTCTTGAAGGACCATTATTGACAATTTAGATTTGATGAGGGACTAAATTTGCCAATTCTTCAAAGTTAAGGGTCCTTTTTGTAATTTTGACAAACTTTAGGGACCAAACTTGTAATTATGAAGATACAAGGGTATAAAGTGTCAATTCTTCAAACTTGGAGGACCAATCTTCAATATTCTTCAAATCTTCAAGGGTTTTCTTTGGAAAATTCTTCATTAGGGCTTGGTTCATCGTGCGGCTTCGTTTCCCGTGTTCGTTTTTGCATGATTCTTGTGATCTTTTGTCATTTTCTCAATATCCGTACCTAAAATACACAAGCAACAAACACAAGCATATATTTGGGTATTTTGATGATATTTAATGCATTTTAAGCCCTAATTGGACGATGAGACTATGTATAAAAGCAGTCTCATCACTCCCCCATACTAAACCATTGCCGTGCCCTCACGCAATGCTAGAATAAAGTATCAAAGCATCTCCAAAATTTATTTTATTCACTTTATTGAAATAATAAACTAGCTATACTATTACTATTACTACTACTTGTGTTGTGGACATAATGTATGATTTTCATCGCAAAATGGGACGTTTAGGTTCATAGAATAAGAACACGTGAATGCTTCGTTAGAAATAATTTCATCGTCCTTGATTTTCACCCTAATTCCATGCCAAGCGTGCAACGAGATCATTGTCATTATAAGTTAGTAATGCTAACACTACTCATATGCCCTAATCACGTACTTATTCTCCCATTATTCCTAAGTTGTATCTCTTTATTTTGTCTTGAATGTTTCACGAGGATACATTTTTTGACTTATGTGATAATAGAGATTTAGGTCTAAAAATAGAGTCCTAACGGTGTAACTAAGACCATCAAATCAATAACCCCTCCTAATAGACAACGATGTTAAAAAATTAAGTTGACAAGAAGAATCGATAAACACGGTTTTATAACGGTTTTGAACATGAGACTTATTACCAAGACTTTTATACGCCCCCTAACGGAAGGGCCTTATTATCTTTGGTTTACCTCCATCTTTTATTCAACTTCGCCATGAAGCTTTTATTATGACTTCGGTCTTGCCTTGCCTTTTATTATCCGCCTCATCGGTGGTTTTATTAGCCAAAGACGTATATCCTCACGCTAAAGCAAATTTTGGATCTTTAAAGCTTCGAAGATTAAGGCTTGATTCACTTTCAATTTTGCATAGATTTTAGGCCTTGTGGGGCTTCAAATTGTTTGCTTGATTTAGGTGAGCACTTGAAATCTTATTATTGGGTGAAGCTTTCGATTATTAGGGTTGCCAATACTTCAAAACCGTGACGCTGGCGATACCTTAATGTCTTCCCAATTTAATTACACGGAAACTACTAGAAAAGACTAGAAACCCAACAATCCTAACTAAACCGCTAAGTCAATATTTATTAAGCAAAAAATATTTACAAGCGAAGGGAGAATAAGCAAACAACGAGAACACATGAGTTTTTGAAAGAATACGAGTACTCTACGTTTAGCATAGTAACTTATAATTAACTCTATCATTTCTCGTCCTCATTTAAGAGACTTAGCCTAATGTGTAGTTAAGGAATCAAAGCTAAGTGCTCAACACGCACGGTCGAGTCAAAAATTACTCTTATTCTCGCCATCGGAAAATCTACATTCGTGTCTTAAAACACTTATAAAACATGAGAAAAATTTTAAAATTTGGCCATTTTTAGCCTTATTTGCAACAAAAACGATAAACAAAACGATAAACTTTGGAAAGCGTGAAGGTTTGGCAAGGCAAGTATCTATTCACCCCCCCATACTAAAGTTAAACATTGTCCTCAATGTTTTGAGTCTAGGGGTGAAAACACCCCCATACTAGAGACGTAGTCGAATGCCTATTCTAGCATGGAAAGGGTGTAACCATTAAATTAATAGCCGTTTATGAAGTGTGCTAAAAACCTAAGGTTAGAACATCAAAAGGATATATCATTGATATTGAGAAACGTCTCCAAAGCAAACGATCGAGTGCTCCCATAAAACGAACACGAGAGGCTCCAATCGTGAAGATCATGATCTAAAGTTCACAATTCACAAACAACCACGAAACAAAGGTTGGAAGGGCACGAATCCCCACACATAAGCTACATTAGAAAGAGATAATATGTACATAGGATAAGCATGGGACTCCCCCACGAGGCACCTCGTTTTTGATTACCGAGTCATGAGCTCGACTCGATCCCCTCAATACTAATTATCATTGGGGAAGGTGACTTGGTCGAGGTAGTTCAAGGATGGAACTTCCCCGCCAAAGTAGTGCTTCAACCTATGTCCATTCACCTTGAAGTTAGGACCATCATCTTGAGCTAGCTCGATGGTCCCATACGGAAACACTTGAGTCACGGTGAATGGACCGGACCAACGGGATTTCAATTTACCGGAAAAGATTTTTAATCTTGAATTAAAAAGTAAAACTTGATCCCCAATGTTAAAAACCCGGTTTTTAATTTTAGAATCATGCAACTTTTTAGTTTTCTCTTTGTAAATCAATGAATTTTCATAAGCAATATCCCTCAATTCATCCAATTCATTTAATTGCATTTTTCGGTGTTTTCCCGCGGTCTCCATATCATCATTACAATGCTTTAGGGCCCAATAAGCCTTGTGTTCTAACTCGATAGGCAAATGACAATTCTTTCCATACACAAGCTTATAGGGAGTGTACCCAATGGGTGTCTTATGAGCGGTCCTAAAGTCCCATAAAGCATCGTCCAACTTATCCGACCAAGTTTGTCGGTTTTCTCCTACGGATCTCTCCAAGATCCTCTTCAAAGCTCGGTTTGAAACCTCGACTTGCCCACTCGTTTGTGGGTGATAAGCCGTAGAAAGACGATGTGTAACCCCATATTTCCTTAGAACCCTTTCAAATTGGTCATTACAAAAATGGGTTCCACGATCGCTTATGATAGCACGAGGGGTTCCAAACCGAGAGAATAATTGCTTCAAACACTTGACTACCACACGAGCATCATTGGTGGGCAAGGCCTTGGCCTCCACCCACTTAGAAAGGTAGTCAACCGCAACGAGAATGTACTTATTACCATGAGATGATGGGAACGGCCCCATAAAGTCTATGCCCCAAACGTCAAAGATCTCACATACTTGAATGATATTTTGTGGCATTTTATCTTTTTGTGAGGTTTTTCCTTGTCGTTGGCATGAATTACAAGACTTCACAAGATCTTGTGCATCTCGGTAAATAGTAGGCCAAAAGAAGCCGGCATCAAACACCTTTTTAGCCGTGAGATTAGCACCGTGGTGACCCCCCGTGGGTCCCTCATGGCAAGCTCTAAGGATGTTAGAAGCTTCGGTGCCAAATACACAACGTCGGATGATTTGATCCGCACAAGTTCGAAACAAGTAAGGGTCGTTCCAAAAATAGAACTTGACATCACGAAAGAATTTTCGTTTTTCTTGAGTTGTCATACCCTTAATGATGAAGTTACCCGCATGGTAATTTGCAAAATCCGCAAACCATGGGGTAGAAGAATCAAGCTTAGAATTCACTACACCAAGTGTCTCGAGCGGAAATGTTTCGGTGATTTCCTTGGGCTCGTAAACACTTTGGTGAGGATCTTCCAAACGAGAGAGATGATCGGCCGCTAGATTCTCGGCTCCTTCTTTGTCAACGATTTTGTGATCAAATTCTTGAAGGAGGAGAATCCAACGAAGTAATCTCGGCTTTGCATCTTGCTTTGCCATGAGATACTTAATAGCCGAATGGTCCGTATACACTATGCATTTTGTCAAGACGAGGTAAGGTCGGAATTTCTCAAATGCATACACCACGGCAAGGAATTCCTTTTCCGTTGTAGTGTATTTAAGTTGAGCCTCGGTCATCGTCTTGCTAGCATAGTGAATAGGCAAGAAGTGCTTATCATGACGTTGCCCCAAAACGGCCCCAATGGCGTAATCACTTGCATCACACATAAGTTCAAAGGGGAGGTTCCAATTGGGAGCAACAAGAATGGGAGCTTCGGTAAGTTTCCTCTTAAGGATCTCAAAGGCTCGTACACAATCTTCGTCAAAGACAAAACGTGCTTCTTTTTCAAGAAGATGTGTAATGGGTCGAGAAATCTTCAAGAAATCCTTGATGAATCGTCGATAAAAGCCCGCGTGGCCTAGGAAACTCCTAACTCCCTTAACGGTTTTGGGATGAGGTAATTTGGCGATGACGTCTACCTTAACTTGATCTACCTCAATCCCCGCTTTCGAGACCTTGTGCCCTAAGACGATTCCACTCTTAACCATAAAATGACATTTTTCCCAATTGAGCACAAGGTTGGTTTCCTCACAACGTTTTAACATTCTCTCTAAGTTCGACAAACACGAAGTGAAAGAATCATCAAACACGCAAAAGTCATCCATGAAGACTTCCATCGTCTTCTCGATCATATCATGAAAAATAGCCATCATGCATCGTTGAAAAGTTCCCGGTGCATTGCAAAGTCCGAATGGCATTCTACGATAGGCAAACGTTCCATATGGACACGTAAATGTAGTTTTTTCTTGATCACGAGGATCGATGGGAATTTGGAAGTAACCGGAAAAACCATCTAAAAAGCAATAGAAATCGTTTCCCGCAAGACGCTCCAACATTTGGTCCATGAAGGGCAAGGGAAAATGGTCTTTTCGAGTGGCTTCATTCAACTTACGATAGTCAATGCACACTCTCCATCCGGTCACGAGTCTAGTGGGAATTAACTCGTTGGCATCGTTTGGCACAACGGTCATCCCTCCCTTTTTAGGGACACAATGAATAGGACTCACCCAAGGGCTATCGGAAATAGGGTAAATCATTCCCGCGTCAAGGAGTTTAAGGACCTCCTTTTTGATGACGTCGTGAATTTTGGGGTTCACCCTCCTTTGACTTTGGATTGTTGGCTTGAAATCCTCCTCCATTAAGATTTTGTGGGTACAAAACTTGGGATCGATTCCCTTAATGTCGGATAACTTCCACGCAATCGCCCCTTTGTGATCCTTAAGAACATCGACAAGTGCGGTTTTTTCATCATCCGAAAGTTCCTTCGCAATAATAACCGGCAACTTGCCGTCCTCCTCCAAATAGACATATTCGAGGTGAGGAGGTAAATCTTTCAACTCGAGAATAGGTGGTTCCTCAAGTGAAGATTTGGGCTCGATACTCATAACCTCCTCGGGTGGAGGAAATGGGAACTCGTTGAGAAAATCCTTGATAATCGAGAAGTCCTCATCGTTGTCGAGGTCTTCGTCACAAGTACGTGGAACATCGAATTCTTCCAACGTAAAACCACCACCTTCGAAAGGAGTGAAGGTTGGTGTCGAATTATCAAGAATTGGATCTAACATAGTGGGATTGCCACTAGTTTCTTCATCACCAAACCCTAAAACTTCTTGTGAAAATTCCTCGCAAACCACGTCGATCATGTCAACGAGGTTTATGGTAGCAACGGAATAAACATGAGAAAGTTGAGAGTTTTGAGTTGCGTTTATAACAAGTTCCTCGTCGTTGAAACGTAAGGTGATCTTTCTAGCATGAACATCAATTAAAGCCATAGACGTATCTAAAAACGAACGACCTAAAATAAGAGGAACTTGAGGATCCGTGGGGATGTCAACAACAATAAAGTCTACGGGATAGTAGAACTTCCCCACTTTCACAAAAACGTCTTCCGCCAAACCACATGCAAGAATCGTGGAATGGTCGGCCAACTCAATAGACATTCGTGAAGGAGTAAGATTAGGAAGATTGAGCGACTTGAAGATTGCAAGTGGCATCAAGTTAATGCTAGCACCAAGATCGGCCAAGGCAAAGCATTCTTCCATATCTTGAATGGCACAAGGGATCAAAAATTTACCGGGATCACCGACTTTTTGAGGTATGCGATTAAGATAAACCGACGAACAACTAGAAATTTGGTGTAATTTCTCCTTGTTGTTCAACATACTCTTAAAGTTAGCGGCAAATCGAGGCATCATTACCAAAGCATCGGCGAAACTCACATTAAAGTGCAAATCACGAAACATTTTCATAAAAAGCTCGAATTGATAATTGTCGCGCTCTTGTCGTTTCTCTTTCCTAAGTCTTGATGGGTAAGGCAAGGGTGGTGTGGGTTGGGGCATAGGCATAGCCTTTGGAATCTCGGGTTCCAATATGGGTGATGGGTCAACCGTAGGTGTGGCATGAGCGGTACTTTGTGGGATTGAAATATGCTCCTTTTCGACCACCACCTCGGGTTCTTCCTCAATTTCCTCCACCGTTGGAGTAATTGGTTGAGGAGTCGGTTCTTTAAGTGTCTTACCACTTCGTGTGGTTATCACTTTCATCTCTCCCTTCGGGTTTGAAACGGTGTTACTAGGCAAACTACTCGAAGTAGAGGCTTTGTTCCCCATAACGGCTTCTAACATGGCGATAAGCTTAGCATCTTGACTATTAAACTTCAAATCTTGGCTAGCGGCTTTTTGGTCAATTCTTTGTTCAAGCCTAGCATGACTTTGCTCTATCTTGTTGTTTTGACCTCGAATTTGGTTAGCAAAATCATTTTTCAATTCATTTCTCATGGCTAGGTTTTCCTTAACAAAATTAGCTAATTCCTTTGCGTTCTTAGCCGTGTCCCTAGCTTGATTAGCCAATTGCTCTTGAATGTTTTCCAAAATCTTATCATTTGCCGTGGCGTAATTCACAAAGTCCATTGGAAGTTCTTTAGTGTAAGCATTTTGAAGACCTTGACTCGTGTTTTGAAAATTACGGTTTTGATTTTGATTTTGCAATTGGCTACTACTACTCCCTTGATTCCCATAGTTGTTATTACCCTTAAAATTGTTTCTTTGATTGCTTTGGTAACCAACTTGATTGTTTCGATAATTGTTAGCATTTTGATTTGGTGAAAAACCCGGTGGAGTCAATTGATTAGTGCGAGGAACTTGACCGTTTTGGTTATAAGTTCCCGCGGCCGCAAAGGCACTCGAAGTGTTACCACCGTTGGTAATGCACTCGGAATAATCGTGAGCTCCACCACAATACATACAAGAAACCTCAACCGCTTTAATCGTAGCGGGAGCGGGTTGTTCACCAACTTTAAACTCAACTAACAATCCTTTCACTATATCAAAAATTTTGTTCTCCAAATTAGCCTCGACTTGGCAAGCATCAACGGTGTGTGACAATGAAGGCGAAGACGAAGACGAAGTCTTACGAACACTCGATGTGCTACGAGGACTATACACCTTAGACCTATTCTCAATGATTAACAATGCTTCCTCGACCGTCTTACATAAAAAATTACCACCCGCGGCGGCATTAAGATAATCACGCTCATGATCGTTCAAGCCATTATAAAACGTGTCTATTTGATGCAAGTCGGAAAAACCATGATGAGGACATTCGTGCAACATTTCCTTAAACCTATTCCAAGCCGTTGAAAAACTCTCATTATACTCTTGCGAAAACTTTGAAATCTCGTTTTTCAAGTGCGTAGTCTTAGAGGGCGGAAAAAATTGGTTCACGAATTTTGAAACGAGATCCTTCCACGTCAATATAGAATTGGGTGGCTCTTTCTCTAACCAAATTTTTGCGGGCCCCGCTAAGGAATACGGAAAAAGCATCATCTTAATCGAGTCGTTTGAAACATCCTTAAACTTGCATGTGGCGGTGAGACGATTAAATTGGCGAATGTGGTTATGAGGGTTGTCCTTTTCGTCCCCTCGAAACTTGTTGTTTTGAATCATGGACAACAAACCCGTCTTAACCTCAAAATTCTCCGCAAGGATAGCGGGAATCACAATCGCTTCTCCATAACCCTCGGTGGGTGCTTGAAGCAACTCCATCATAGTTCGATTAGCCATGGGTGCTTCTTTCACTACAATGGGTTCGTCAATAAGAGACTCCTCACTAGTAGGAGTGAGTGATTTGTTTCTTCGTTTACGAGCACGTCTTGCTTTAGAGCGAGTTTGCATAAATGTCACGTACAACGAGAAGGCAAGCAAAGAAGATTCTTTTTGGTGTTTTTACTTTTTCAATTTTTTGTGGTTTTTGATTGTTTTTACTTTTTTTGGATTTTTGGAATGTATTAGTAGACACAAATCTACAAATCTCCTCCTTAATCAAATCTCTCGATTAAAGAAGCCTCAAGGAATGAAAACGATCACGTGAAGTGAACGCCTTCGATGACTTTAGAACGATGGTGGAACACCAAATCGTTCAAGAGGGTTTAATTAATAGAAACCAAGAAAATATATATGATACTTAGTAATACTTTGGGCGGCAAAACCCTCGATTAGCTTTCAAAATCAAAATACGCACAAGCAAGCGGAGGAAACGAGGCGGCGCGAAGCACTTAAGAGCCTTTTTCCTTTAGGTCGTGAAATACAACCGCCTTATACCCACCTTATAGTTTGTATTTCTCAAAATCGAGCTTCACGAAAGTATTTATCTATTTTTGCCTTTTTCTTTGGTTTGAGATTCGAATACAATGATTGGGTAATGACCTCCCAAGTCAAGGTTGTGATTTCTCACGTATTTGGAGTACTTGTAAATTTATTGTTCTACGTATACAATATAGTAATAATATTCACAAAAATCGAAAAACGATAATACGTATTAGTAGAGTGCTACTAATACAATTACTTTTATGGCTATATAAAAAAAACACAATGGTTCAATAAAAACACAACACGCCTCCCCGGCAGCGGCGCCAAAATGATGTTGAAGTTTTGTACACCTTTAGGAAAAGGATGCACAAAGTAGGGCAAGTGCACGACGATTTAGGAAAACCGTGTGTGAATGACCCCAAGTAAGTGAGTTCATTCTCGAGGAGGCAAGTGCGTTGTGTTAAGAGTTGATTAATGTTTGTGATTATATTGATTGAGAAAGAAATGGGATTAGAAGATAAAGACGGTTACGAAAATGAATTAAACTACGACGAAAAAGGCGTAAACGTAAAACCGTAAATAGTGCCAAAATTAAAATTTTAACCTAAAAATTACTAAAAATCCCCAATAATATTCTAAGAGTTTACAAAAAATCCAAACTTGCTAAAACCTTTTAATTAATTAGAAAATGACTTTTTAATGCTAATTAAAGCCCTAAAAATCACTTTTAATTATTAAAAAGCCCTAAACAAGATTTTATAGTTTGTAAACCTCAAAAATATCCTAATTAAGCTAAAAACTATTTTTAAAAATTTTAAAACCAAATTAAACTATTTTTAAACCCTTAAAAACTATTAAAATGTATTAAATCTTAAATTAATTCTATAAATTAATTGAAAAACCTAAAAAATATTTGGAAAGTGACAAAACTCCTAATTTAATGTCCTTAACCTAGGAAAAATGTAAAAACAAGAAAAAATAAAACTTCAAATTTTAATAATAAAATAATATTCAAATATTCAAAAAAAAAAGTTTGTAAATAAATTCTAAAAAATTACCAAAAATCCTAAATAATGTAACTAAAACAAAAATGCAAACCAAATTTTCTGAAACCTATTTAATAATTTTATATTAAATTTTAAAGTTGCTTAAAAAACCTAAAATCCTATAAAATTACAAATAAGCTAAGTTGAAAACCTAATAAGCTGTAAACCTCAAAAATATGATTAGAAACCTAAAAATTATTTTTCTAGATTTTTAAATTACTTTTTTCTATTTTTTAATAACTTTCTAAAAATAAAACTTAAAATAATCCTAATAAATAAAATAATAAAGGGAAAAATTTACTTTTTGCTTAGAAAAATCAAAAACACTAATATAATCCTAAGAAAAATGCTAAACAGATAAATCCTCAAAGGAATAAGCTGGAAAATGCTTATTATTAAGCTGTTACTTAAATAAGCTACAAAAACAAAACCCCTTAAATAAGTAATGAAATCAAACAATAACGTAAAAAGTCATCTAGATCACTGGTTAACACGTTACTCCTTGGAACGCAAGGTCGCGTGTTCGAGTCCAGGCAGGGTGAACTTTTTGCAAAACTTTTCTTTTTTTTTTACTTTTTAAAACTCAAACTATGTACTTAATTACTCACTAAAACACAAACAAAATACAAATTAAACCAAGATTAAGCTAGAATGAATCAAAAACGTGCCCAGGTAGTTAAACTTCTGATGAACACAAGTGAAGTTCTCTTCACTTGTGAAAAGGAGGTTCAAGAGGGCTTGAACCTTGATTTGTGGTGCTGATGTTTGGACAAGAAGGCACCCTTATACTCTTTGGAGTATAAGGAGTCAATGCAAACACATAAACAGGCTAATAACTTAACAATAATGCACACAAATCACCAAGTAAAAGTTCTGATAAGGCTTATGTTACTGATGTATGTTTGCTGATACACAATGCACACAAATGAATTTCAAAAGCTCATAACCAGCATACAAATCCACCAAGTAACATGTAAATGAATCACAATCCTAGAACAACTTCCTATCTAACAACTTGCAAGAAATCAAGCACCAATTTTCACAAAATCATACACAAGGAAAACTTTCTGATTTTTAGCTATTTCTTCCAAATTTTATCATGCAAAGTGTTCAAAACTTGTTCAAACTGAAACTTAAGCACACTAAACACCTAATTACTAACTAATGAGTGTATTCCAACAGCTTTTAACACATAATCAACCAAGTAATCTTACTTAATGTGCAAATCCAAACACCCCTTTAAATCTGAATATCAACTTTTTTCAAAGCAAACCCAATTAAGACTTAACCAAAGTGATTGAACTCTATCTAAGCATGCATACAAGTCCTATTTAAGCAGATTTAAGCACTCAAACATACATTTAAACACTTAACAAACAGGATCACAAAAAGCACATAAAATTTCAGAAAGCTAAAATTTGAAAAGGAAAACAAGAGACTACCTAAAGGGTCCTACATCCAGGACCCTTAGTGGTTGAAAAACCACCTCCATATAGGTTGGGGCCTATGCAGAACTTTGTTGATGGGATTATGAGATTTTACTTAACAAAATGAGAAAAATTGTTTCTCCTTGAACCTGCTAAGAGAGAAAAGGTAAAAGCTGTGTAAAAGAGCTTAAGGCTTGCTCCTAGCTTATAGATTAAGCTAGAAGAAAGCTTGAGCTTGTGGGTAAGGTTATAATAAGCTTAATAACAGGAAATGACCAAACCAATGGATATTTTACACTTGGGTACCCACTACACCAGAACAAGCCATGGTGTTATGGACATACACAAGGTTAAATACCATCAATCCAACACTCTGAATCAACATTGTATCAGATTTATATGAAAATTATTGATAAAAGAAAACTTTGAAAAAGAACAGAAACTTTTGAAAACTTGAAAACTTTAAACCAAACTCAACCAATAAACTTAAATCAACTGAAAATGTAAAGGGAACTCAATATTTCTCATCAGCAACACTTAAACCATTTATATTAATTCATAAACTGGTTTTACAAAGTTTGTGAAAAAGGAGAAAAATCAAGAACAGAACTATGCTACGTCCTAAGTGCCTTTATATAGAGGCTTACATTGTGATTCTAGAAGTGATAAGAAGCTAAAACCCTAACACTTGAACTTCCAATCTTGCCCTTGGATGATTTTTGAATTTTGAGTCAAAACAAAGCCATGTGATGATCTTGGCATGTAGCTGAGATGCCAGTGATGTAGAAGCAATCTAGGACGTCCATTTTGCCTTTGGGAACAAGAAAATGTTGTGGGATGTTGATCTTGCTGTCCTTTTTTGTTTGAGAGTGAATAGTGGGGCAGGGGAGGTTTGGAGGGACATGTGAGATGATGGTGATGGGTGTTTAAGGATGGTTTTAGGCTTATATGATGTTTAATCAAGAGTCTGGAAAGAATCAACAAAAAACCCTTTGATTTGGTTGATGTTCATCCTGGAGATAGTTAGGGTTTAAGGGAGGATTAAGAGGGGTTTTAATCCGTTTTGGGTTAATGGTTTTTTTTAATTAAGTGTTTGGAGGGAGATTTAAACTGAATTAAGTATTCAGTTTATGATGAGTGGAGAGTGACGTGGAGGAAGGGAGGTTTCTGATTGGTGGAAGGGTGTGAGTGGGTGAGGTGTCAAGCAGGGATTGGAGGATTTGTCTTAGGTTGTCTGGCAGGTTTGGCCCTTCTATTTTCATTCTTTGTTTCAGTTGTATAAAATGGCTATCAACGCCAAATTAACACACAACAACTTTTTGACTTTGGCAATTTTGGCACAACAAGTTTTGAAACTTGTTTTAAGGACTTAATATGCAATTCCTTCATATTCCAAGGACTGATTTTGACATGTCTTCATACTTCAAGGCCTTGACTTGTTTGTTGACTTCTTGAAGGACCATTATTGACAATTTAGATTTGATGAGGGACTAAATTTTCCAATTCTTCAAAGTTAAGGGTCCTTTTTGTAATTTTGACAAACTTTAGGGACCAAACTTGTAATTATGAAGATACAAGGGTATAAAGTGTCAATTCTTCAAACTTGGAGGACCAATCTTCAATATTCTTCAAATCTTCAAGGGTTTTCTTTGGAAAATTCTTCATTAGGGCTTGGTTCATCGTGCGGCTTCGTTTCCCGTGTTCGTTTTTGCATGATTCTTGTGATCTTTTGTCATTTTCTCAATATCCGTACCTAAAATACACAAGCAACAAACACAAGCATATATTTGGGTATTTTGATGATATTTAATGCATTTTAAGCCCTAATTGGACGATGAGACTATGTATAAAAGCAGTCTCATCAGATTTTCATCAGTCAAGATAAATATGTTCATGAGATCCTTCAGAAGTTTGACATGGATCCTCTTAGACCAGCAGCAACTCCTTATGAAGTTGCTAAAGTCAAACTTAAGAATGAGCCAGAACCCCCCCCCCCCCCCAGTCAATGTTCACATGTACAGGTCTATGATTGGCTCCCTCATGTATTTGACTGCATCACGTCCGGATATCATGTTTGCAGTAAGTGCTTGTTCTCGACACCAGGTGACTCCAACGGTTTCGAACTTAAATTCAGTGAAGAAGATTTTCAAGTATATCAAGGCTCAACCTAAACTGGGCTTATGGTATCCTAGAGAATCACCTTTTGTTCTAGAAGCATATAGTGATAGTGACTATGCAGGTGCTAATAATGACAGGAAGTCTACTACTGGTGGTTGTCAATTTTTGGGTCGTCGACTTATTTCATGGCAATGCAAGAAACAGACAATAGTAGCTACTTCTTCAACAGAAGCTGAATACGTTGCTGCTGCTAGTTGTTGTGGACAGGTTTTGTGGATCCAAAATCAGATGTTGGATTATGGTTTCAATTTTATGAACACCAAAATTTTTATTGACAATCAAAGCACTATCTGCATTGTGAAGAATCCTGTTTTTCATCAGCGAACAAAGCATATTGAAATTCGGCATCATTTTATACGGGATGCCAATGAGAAGAAGCTGATACAGGTTCTTAAAGTTCATACGGATGATAATGTTGTTGATTTGCTGACTAAAGCATTTGATGGTCCTCGCTTCAACCACTTGGTGGTTCACATTGGGATGGTAAATCCTTGAGGTCTACGATTGAGGGGAGGCTAAGCCTAAGGGGAGGCTTTGTGTAAATCCTTGAGGTCTACAATTAGCTGTTCGGGTATCTCGGGTGCGGGTTTGCTTGTGCCTAGTTTATTCGCAGCGTTTTCGTTCTTGTTTCGGTCTATCCTGTTCGCCTTGGAGGTAATCTTGAATTTATCTCATTATACCATAGTTCATCATAGATAAAAAATATCATGTCGTGAATCATGGTTCTAAGAAAATATACAAGATTGTTACAAGAAAGCTATTTTGTTTACATGATTCTAGTTTCGTCTTATGAAAATATAGTCCATTTAATATGATCGTTGTTAAGAAGGAAAAGGTTAAGAAAGGATGAGTCAGTTCTCCTATCTTTACATAAAATGAAACGGTCATGGATCTAATTATAAACAAGTATGTAATATCTTCAAAACAAAATATCAAATGGAGAAGTTAAGGTGCGCAAGTTGACGTAGATATGCCATGCACGTTCTTGCAAAAAAAAGGAATGTATAAAACTTGTATTAATGGATTTATGGTATAATCAAGTCAAATTAGTAGTAATTGGTTTTGAAACTCTTGTAAATTATTTGCAGATAATAAGTTCGAATGTGGAATTAATAGTTTAAATTGGGAAGGTACAGATATCCCTATCTCCCTATTATTATTATGATTATTTATTCTTTCCGTTTAGTTGATCGATCGTACGGATATTCTGTCCTTCGGTATAGACTTTCCTTCCTATGCATGATTAGGATTCCCCTTTTGCAGCGATCTGTTTTCCCCAGTTATATGTTATAAACTTTACATGACTTGCCATGTTTACCATGTTTAATTGCCTAAGATTTATATACACGCATGACCAGTTTCACCTAGTTACGGAGGTACCGTAACCATGACACTTGAGGCACCGGTGTCATGACTCCTCTATGAGGGAGTTATTCTCGTGGCGTCCCTTCAGTTTACATTGGCTATTATCATTATTTATCATGTGGGGCGTATGGGTGCATCCTAGTTTATCAGTTTATCAGTTTATAGTTTATCAGGTGATGTGGTGTGTGCTCTACATCCTTCACATTGGAGTTGATCCTTCCACCCAGAGAGGTCATCCCTCTAACAGCATGAGGAGGTCACCCCTCTATGTATTCATGCATACGTTGATATATTACATGACCTATATAAGCTCTTGGCATTTAAAATATATCGCATGCATGATTTCAGACTTGTCAGTTATCAATTCAGTTTCATAAGTTATAAACCAGGTTTCCTAGGACATACTTTTATCTGTTTCATCTTAGTATTTCAGATCTTACATTTATATTCCAGATATTCTTATCATGTAATTATGTCCGTTCACTGAGCGTATTTCTCAATCGTATTTTCTTTCCATGACTCATACGGCATGTACCCATGTAACACCCCAATTTGATAAGTGAACTGTTACGCGTATTTATGGCGTGTCATCAAAGCATGCAAGGTAATATGTACTAAAACATACATGACCAAAGTGAAAACCAGAATCAAACATCGGTTCCCAAACATATGCCCAAAACATAAATAAAGTAAATGAACTAGGAGGACAAGACAAGTGTCCAAACAAGCATAATTATATGAAGGAAAAAAGGAGAAGAAGTCTAAGGCAGCTTCCATCCTATGCATGTCCTCCATATGCTCAAGTCTGTCCTTGGGTACCTGCCGTTTTGGGACATGGAAAGGAAAGTAACGCTGAGCAAATACGCTCAGTGCACGGATATATGACATAGTATGAATGACTGAAACATAATAAAGACTTAATAGCAGCGGAAATGTATAAGTCCTGGAAAACTTAGAACATGTTCATAAAACTGGTTTTATGAAAAGACATGGCGAGGGGACGCCTATGGGTCGGTCCCAAATTTAAAGTTTCGATAAAACACATGCGACTAAATAGGGCCAGTCCTGTACCAACCATTACTTAGTCATAAACCTGCGACAATGACATATATATGTATGCATGAAAATGATGAATGCATGAAAACCGGCTGTCAGTTCTAGGAAGACCATAGTGACTACCCACTAATCACAGGTCGTGTTTTGAGAGCCTACAGGTCGAAGCCTTGGCTCTGATACCATAATTGTAACACCCTATTTTGATAAATGGAATCTCACGCGTGATTATGGCGTGTCATCAAAGCATACAAGGATAAATTTTTAAACATTACATGACCATAAAGGAAATATCGGAATCAAACATTGGTATCCCAAAAGTAGAACTCATCACATACAAACATAAGTACTGTAAATGAAAGGACTAAACAATGTCCATGGAAATGAGTATCAAAGAATAGATAAATGCATAAAGTAAAGAAGGCTAAGAAAGCTTCCAATCCATCTGCATGTACGCTTAAAGTCTACGGCGTCCCTGAGTACCTGCCATTTTGGGGACATGAAAAGGAAAACGGTTGAGCAATACGCTCAGTGCACAGATATACAAGTATAGCATGAATAATATAAGCATATAAACATGAAACATCAGAAGAAACTAAGTCCTGGATAACCAGGTTATATCTTAGTAAAAACTGGTTTTATAGTTTGAAAAGCATTATGTTTATCTTGTGAAAATTGTTTAACAAATTTACCATTAGCCAATATAGGTCATAAAATATCAACATGCATGAATATTTGGAGGGGTGACCTCGTCATGCAAATTAGAGGGGCTGCCTCTAATTTAATATACTGGTTTTGGGTAGGAAGGATCAGCTCCTTGTGAAGGATACAAGGCACACACCACATTCACACTGAGTAATCTGCTGAAAACATGTAACTAGGATGCACCCATACGCCCCACCTGATAATAAATATATGGCCAAAAGCTGAAAGGGACGCCACGAGCTATCACTCCGCCGTGGTGAAGTCATAACATTGGTGCCTCCAGTGTTATGGTTATGGTACCTCCATAACTAGGTGAAACTGGTCATGCATGTATATGGCTTTAGGTATTCTAATTAAACATAAGCAGCTCAAAAACATATAAAACATATACTGGGGAAACAGTTGGCTGCATATAGGGAATCCTAACAAGGAAGAATGTCCATACTGAAAGGACGGAGAATTCGTACCTTATGTCCAGTGAACGAAGAAGACGGACGGAAGAGAGTCCTACTTCGGTATCACTAATACTACATAAATACATACGTGTATAAGTATCTGTTACTGAGTACGTAACTGGTTTTATATCATGTCTTAGCTTGTTTTATATGTTCATGTCATGTTTTACTGATTTAAGCTTTATACTGTGTTTATCATGTATTCTGTCTATTCTGATTAAGTATCACTTGTATTTCATGTATTATTATACTTGTTGTGTAATAATAAGTAACTTTCTAAAAATAGCAGGTTTCCTAAAATAGAAAGTTTCCAAAAATAGAAAGTTACCAAAAATCGAAAGTTTCCGAAAATAGAAAGTTTCCAAAAATAGAAAGTTTCCAAAAACAGAAAGTTTCTAAAAATAGATTTACTACTTAAAATAGACAAGTTTCTAAAAATAGAAAATTTCCATAAATAGATTAGCTGCCTTAATTAAATAAGTTTCTAAAAATAGAAAGTTTCCCTAATTAGATATAAGCTGGATAATTAAGCTAATTATATAAGCTTAAGTGTTTACTGATTAATATTCTAAGTCATGTTATTATATAGTATAGTTTATTAATTATGTCATGTGAATTAAATAAACTATAGGTTAAAGTATTTAATTAAATATAACATGATTTAATTAAATAAGGTAAAATAAATACTTAGGTTAAAACATGTATTATTATCTATAAATAATATAACTTAAGTCATGTAATTTAATTAATTATAAGTCATGATTTTAATAATTAATTAATTATATAGTCTAATTAAATGATAAAATACTTAGGTTAAAATTCATGTGTTAATAATAAAATTAATAACCTAATTCATGTAAATTAAATTAATCATGTTCATGCTTTTAATTAATTTAATTTAAATCTTGTAAAAATAATATAACTTGTAAAAAATATTAAACCTTGAAAAATAACTCATGAACCGGACCGTGTTTTAAATCTAAACATGTGTGAACCGGACCCGTGTTTTAACCCATGAACCGGACCCAAAATCACCACCATACCCCGACCTAAGTCGGGGTTTCCCCTGCCTTGCTGCTGCCGTGACACCACCACCACCAAACCGAGACCATATGGTCTCGGTGGTGCGAAGTAAGCCAAGTCGAGACCCCCTTGGGGCTCGGTTAGGCGTCGGCCAAACAACAAACACCCCTAAACCCTTAATTGATTTAAACCCCATGATTAATAACATGTTTGTATCTTGTTTTTAATTAGTTTATTAAAAACATTCATGATTTTATGTGATTAAATAAATCAAAACATAAAATAAAAGAAGTTAGGGTTTATACCGATCACGTGAATCAAAGAGGATGAACACACGAATGATCCTTGCAATAAATCAAATACTAAAATCAAACCGAATCACCCTTGTGGTGATGTAAACCTGGCGGCCAAGGAGCACCAAAAGAAGAACTAGGGTTTTAATTATTTTCCAACTTTTGTTAAAATGAAACATGTTTTTCCTTTTTCCCTAGTTAGTAAATTTTACATGGGCTTAGCCCATGTTCCTTGTTGTGTTCGCGGGTAGGGGGCCCCACATGGGGTAACCCGAACATTTTCCGTGTCTAAATTATAAGTGTGTTCTCGTGTTCGTGTTTTACGAAATTTAATTAATTATCGTTCGTGATTTAAATATATTTATTCGTGCTCGTAATAAATATACATACATACGTAATATTAGCTCGTGATTAATTTACGTTCATGATTTCATGTTCGTATGTTCGTGAATATAATTATTATTGAAATAATTATCGTGTGTTAATACGTAATAAATACTTATCGTGTTATAACACGTACGTAATACTTGTAATTCTTGTTCATGAAACGTAAACGTGCTATAAAAGGAAAGTTCTAATCATGTACGTACTATCGTAAGGGTACTATTCATGGTAAAAGCATGCGGGTTGTGTTAACCATGTATTTTATGTATTCTGATTTAGTGTTATCTTGTATTCTTGTATTATTATACTTGTTGTCTAATAATAAGTAACCTTCTAAAAATAGCAGGTTTCCTAAAATATAAAGTTTCCAAAAATAAAAAGTTTTCAAAAATAGATCAGTTTCTAAAAATAGTAAGTTTCCTGACATAAGAAAGTTTCCAAATTTAGAAATAAGCTGGATTAATAAGCTAATAATATAAGTTTAAGTTTACTGGTTAAATATCATTAGTCATGTAATAATAGTATAGTTTATTAATAATATCATGATAATTAAATAAACTATAGGTTATAAGATTTAATTAAATAAAAGCATGATTTAATTAAATTAAGACATATAAAATACTTAGGTTAATCATGTATTGATAACTTATTAATTATAACCTAAGTCATGATTTATTAATTAATTATAGTCTATGTTTTTAATAATTAGGAAATACTATAGTCTAAATTAAATGATAAAATACTTAGGTTAAAAACATGTATTATTTACTAAAATAATTATAACCTAAGTCCATGATTAAATTAAATTAATTATAGTCCATGTTTAATTAATTTAATTAGTCTTGTAAAAGAATAACATAACTTGTAAAAATGTACAACTTGTAAAAATTAATCCCGTGACCGAACCCGTGTTTTAATTTAGACCGAACCATGAACCAGACCGGACCCCTTGAACCGGACCGAACCAAAAACTCCAGCAGTGGCTACCCGGCCTAGCCGGTGCCACTGCCCGAGTTGTTTTCCCACCGGCTGACTGCCGGTGGTTCCCCCTAGTTTGTCTCGGCTACCCACTGCACGCAACGAAGTTCCCACCGGCAGTAGGCCGGTGGTTTCCCCCTGATGCGCTGCGTGTACCTCCTGCTTGAACCAAACAGCCACCTGCTTAAGCCGGTGGTGTTGTTGCTGCTACACCGAGACCCACAACAACCACAAGGCCACCCCGATGCGAGTCGAGGCCCCTTTTTGTTCCCTGTGACCAAGCCACGAAGACCACACCGAGACCTAGGTCTCGGCTGTTGGTGAATCGCAGACCACCGAGAGATTTGGCTCTCGGTTTGCGTGCGTCGGCCGAACAAAACCCCACCAAAACCCTTTATCACTTGTTTTCTTGATTTGTTTTTCATGTTTAACATGTTTAATTATGTTTTTAAATATAACCATGAACATAATTAAAGAAAATAAAATAAAGATCAAGGTTTTGATGTTTACCGGATACGTGATTAAAAGCGACAATGAACACGAACACGATTTACCCGGATTCAATACTCAAAATCAAACAAACACCTCTTTGGTGTGGTGTGTAGCCGGCGGCAAGGAGAGGATAGGAAGAAAGGCTAGGGTTTTTTTTCTTGTTTGTAAAAATAAATGTGTTATGATAAACCTATGTTCTACTTTTCCCAATTTTGTCAAAAAAAATCAAATAGGCTTGGCCCTTTCCCTTCTCTTGTCCGCGGCTACCATGGGCCCACAAGGTTTTACCGGGCCTTGTTCATGTTTAAATAATTTACGTGTTCATTCGTTAGTATATTCGTTTTAGTTTGTGGTTAAGTGTTCGTATTATAAATAATACTTGTACGTAATCAATATTTACCGTGTAATAATAAATATATACTTAGTTTACATGTTCATGTTTTAATATTCGTGATTACATGCTCGTGATTATAATTATTGGGATTAATAATTATCGTGTATTAATACGTACTTAATAATTATCGTGCACTAACACGTACGTAGTTTCTGAATTTAATATTTGTGACACGTGTTCATGACATAAAAGGGAAGTTTTAATTGGTTCGTATGTTTACGTAGTGTACTGTTCATGGCATTTAGATGCAAGTTTTACAAATCTTCCTCCTAAAAAGAATAATTCATCCCCGAATTATAGATAACGTAAAATGAAAGAGAAACATACCTGAATCAAAACTGGAAAGACATGTAAGATAAAAGGGACATGAAGATGACATGCTACAAAGGAACGTGGAACGTGACATGGCTAAAGAGGACATGGAACATGACGTGACTGAAAGAACGTAACTGAATTATAGAAGGATGAGAGGATAAAATCTGGATGGACTCCTTCGTTTCCAAGTGGCTTCCCTCTCAGAACGGTTCCTCCACAAGATCTTGACACAAATGATAAATCTTGGTCTTCATGACCTTGACTTGACCATACGTAAATGTTCCTGGTTATCAACGTAAGATAGATCCTCCTGAATTTGATCGAGTGGATGAAAGTTAACGTGCGAGGTTAAATGCAAGTTACGATGCAAAATAATCTGGCATAGCTGACATTAATAACATCTTAGAAATGATGCGCGAGACACACTGGAACGTAGTACGTGAACAATTGTGAATGTGATACGTGAACAATTGTGAACGTGATACCACTTGTAACATCCCGCCTACTCAGACCACAATATTGTCCGCTTTTCCTGCAGGCTCACGGCTTTGCTTTGTGGCCCTCGTGTGAGTACTTCCCACCAGGTCACCCAAGCTAGTACTACTCTGAGATGAGCACGCTTAGCCGCTAGTTCCTAAGAACCCTACGTGCAGTAGACCACAAAATGCGTTGTATCATGAGAAGGTGACTGTTATCTTATGAACCATGGATCTCTCTTGGCCACAGCCGATGTGGGATTTGCCTAGGGTGTCACAATCACCCCCCCCCCCCTTCGGGACTCATCGTCCTCGATGAGGTTTGCCCCACCATCCCGAACGGCTCAGGAGTGGCTCTGATACCATAATTGTAACACCCCACTTTGATAAATAGACCGTTACGCGTATTTACGGCGTGTCATCAAAGCATGCAAGGTAATATGTACTAAAACATACATGACCAAAGGGAAAACCAGAATCAAACATCGGTTCCCAAACATAAGCCCAAAACATAAATAAACTAAATGAACTAGGAGGACAAGACAAATGTCCAAACAAGCATAATTATATGAAAGCAAAAAGGAGAAGAAGTCTAAGGCAGCTTCTATCCTATGCACGTCCTCCATATGCTCAAGTCTGTCCTTGGGTACCTGCCGTTTTGGGACATGGAAAGGAAAGTAACGGCGGAGCAAATACGCTCAGTGAACGGATATATGACATAGTATGAATGACTGAAACATAATAAAGACTTAATAGCAGCGGAAATGTATAAGTCCTGGAAAACCTGGAACATGTTCATAAAACTGGTTTTATAGTTTAAAAAGACTTATGTTTTTATATGAAAACTGTATTAATTAGCCAATAGACTATATAGGTCATGAGGTTCCACCGTGAAAGAATACTTGGAGGGGAGAGACCTCGTCATGCAATTAGAGGGGTTGCCTCTAATTAAATAGTTTGGGTAGGAGGGATCAACTCCTTGTGAAGGATGCAACGCACACATCGCATTCATCATGAAAATCCTATAAAACATGTAACTATGATGCACCCATACGCCTCACATGATAATATAATATAATGGCCAAAACTGAAAAGGGACACCACGAGCAATCACTCTGCCGTGGGGAAGTCATAACACTGGTGCCTCTATTGTTATGGTTATGGTACCTCCATAACTAGGTGACACTGGTCATGCATGTATATGGCTTAGGAAATTATTCTAACATAAGTATCAAACATATAAAACAATACTGGGAAAACAGTTGGCTACAAACGGGGAATCCTAATAAGGAAAGAATGTCCATACTGAAGGACGGGAAATCCGTACCTTGTGTCTAGTGAACGAGGAAAGACGAAAAGATGAAAGTCCTACTCCGACCTCACTAATGCTACATAAATAGGGGGCATGAATAAGTATTCTGATCACTGAGTACGTAACTAATTATAGCATTGTTCTTAGCTTGTTTTATATGTTCTTGTCTTGTTTACTGTTTTAAATGTTATACTATGTTAATCATGTATTTCATGTCTTCTGATTAAGTGTTATCTTGTATTCTTTTATTATTATACTTTTTGTGTAATAATAAGTAACTTTCTAAAAATAGTAGGTTTCCTAAAATAGAAAGTTTCCAAAAATAGAAAGTTTCCAAAAATAGATGAGTTTCTAAAAATAGTAAGTTCTCTGAAATAGAAAGTTTCCAAATTTAGAAATAAGTTGGATTAATAAACTAATAATATAAGATTAAGTTTACTGGTTAAATATCATAAGTCATGTAATAATAGTTTAGTTTATTAATAATGTCATGATAATTAAATAAACTATAGGTTATAAGATTTAATTAAATACAAGCATGATTTAATTAAATTAAGACATATAAAATACTTAGGTTAATCATGTATTGATAATTTATTAATTATAACCTAAGTATTGATTTATTAATTAATTATAGTCCATGTTTTTAATAATTAGTTAATACTATAGTCTAAATTAAATGATAAAATACTTAGGTTAAAAACATGTATTATTTACTAAAATAATTATAACCTAAGTCCAGGATTAAATTAAATTAGTTATAGTCCATGTTTAATTCATTTAATTAGTCTTGTAAAAGAATAACATAACTTGTAAAAATATACAACTTGTAAAAATTAATCCCGTGACCAAACTCGTGTTTTAATTTAGGCCGAACCATGAACCAGACCGGACCCCTTGAACCGGACCGAACCTAAAACCCCAACAGTGGCTACCCGGCCTAGCCGGTGTCACTGCTCGAGTTATTTTCCCACCGGCTGACTGTCGGTGGTTCCCCCTGGTTTGTCTCGGCTACCCATTACACGCAACGAAGTTCCCACCGACAGTAGGTCGGTGGTTTCCCCTTGTTGCGCTGCGTGTTCCCCCTGCTTGAACCAAACAGCCACCGGCTTAAGCCGGTGGTGTTGTTGCTGCTGCGCCGAGACCCACAACAACCACAAGGCCAACCCGACGCGAGTCGAGGCCCCTTTTTGTTCCCTGTGACCGAGCCACGAAGACCACGTCGAGACCTAGGTCTCGGCTGTTGGTGAATCGCAGACCACCGAGAGCTTCGGCTCTTGGTTTGCATGCGTCGGCCGAACAAAACCCTACTAAAACCCTTTATCACTTGTTTTCTTTATTTGTTTTTCATGTTTAACATGTTTAATTATGTTTTTAAATATAACCATGAACATAATTAAAGAAAATAAAATAAAGATCATGGTTTTGATGTTTACCGAATACGTGATTAAAAGGGACAATGAACACGAATACGATCTACACGGATTCAATACTCAAAATCAACCAAACACCTCTTTGGTGTGGTGTGGTGTGTAGCCGGCGGCAAGGAGAGGAGAGGAAGAAAGGCTAGGGTTTTTTTCTTGTTTGTAAAAATAAATGTGTTATGATAAACCTGTGTTTTTCTTTTCCCAATTTAGTCAAATATCAAATGGGCTTAGACCTTTCCCTTCTCTTGTCCGCGGCTGCCATGGGCCCACAAGGTCTTACCGGGCCTTGTTCATGTTTAAATAATTTACGTGTTCATTCGTTAATATATTCGTGTTACTTCGTGGTTAAGTGTTCGTGTTATAAATAATACTTGTATGTAATCAATATTTATCGTGTAATAATAAATATATACGTAGTTCACATGTTCGTGTTTTAGTGTTCGTGATTACATGCTCGTGATTATAATTATTAGCATTAATAATTATCGTGTACTAATACGTACTTAATAATTATCGTGCACTAACACATACGTAGTTTCTGAATTTAATATTCGTGACACGTGTTCATGACATAAAAGGAAAGTTTTAATTGGTTCGTATGTTTACGTAGTGTACTGTTCATGGCATTTAGATGCGGGTTTTACAACCCAAGGATATACTTGAACATTAAGCGGACGTGCATATGATGGGAGCTACCTTATACTTCTGTTCCTTTTGCAATTCATTTACTTTATGCATATCTTGGGCTTATGTTTGGGAACCGATGTTTGATTCCGGGTTTCCCCTTTATGGTCATGTATGTCTTTATTACATATTACCTTGCATGTTTTGATGACACACCATAATTATCATGTAACGGTCTACTTATCAAAGTGGGGCATTACATGATTGCTGATATTGAAGACAAGTCGTCATGGACCCAGTGGTGTAATGTACAACCCTTCCCTAACCGCTTGGGTTTCTCTCAAAATAAATCTGTCTCATTTTTCACGGAGATCAACACGTTATCTATTAAATTTCTCACCGAGTTAGTTGGTATTGAAAAGGTGGCAGTCAACTCCAGCCTCCGATCACTAAAACAAAAATGCACTATCGAGTCTAGAGCCAAAAGAGATCAAACTATCATCTCATTAGGACACAATCCATGTAAAACACTTGATGTTCATCATCTATAACACGAGTGTTAACAAAGATTCCTATGTATTATCCTTGAGATATTGCTATAATATTTGAGTGATACGATTCACGATGAAGATGGAATCCTGCTAGAGTCAACATTAAACAAGCTCATGGTAGGTAACTTGTGTGATTCCACACGATCAAACTTGTGATAACTAGAATACTACTAAGTTTTGATTCTTAAATGATTCAAACTTGATTCCAGGTTTCTTCGCAAAATCCATGTGATGTTGCCAAAACATTCAAAGTGACACTCTTTTGTGTTCACAGTGACGAATGGAAATCCTTCTAGTATTAACATTAAACAGCACTACGGTAGGTAGCTTGCAAGATTCTTTATGAATTGAGCTTGGCAAAGTAGAAAGTAACAATGGTGCGATTCCTAATAGAATCAAACTTGTTCCAAGAATCTGAATTGACGACCACAATCAGACGGATATCTTATTCAACTAGTCCACTCTTTACTATCATAGTCTGCTTTGAGACGGTCTGGTAAAGAGAACTAGCTAGTACTTCCAGGAAACCCTGTCAAAGAGATTCTTAATTTAATCTACCCTATCACAGGTACGGTATTTAATACCATCTAACGATCTTCACCGATCAGAGGTAAATCGCTACCGAGTTAGGGGGAATGTTCAAAGCCATTTTTTTCGTCTCTATATATGTTGTTGCATATCAAAAAGGTGGCGTAGCTATGTACTAACCGAAGTCGTCTCAACATGTTCATACCAAAAGTTAAAGACTTCTTCAACTCTGATGATCATGAATACGTCAAGGTCTAACAAGAACTGTGTATGTATGAGAGATTGTTAGCCTTTCGAGAAATCAACATAGTATGAGCATGTCGATTGAAAAGACACAAGAGCACAAGATGGCAATTATCAAGATAATCAAGGATAGATTGAAGATCACAAGAACTCAAAGTCAAAAGACAAAGGTTCAAGACCAAGATCATAAAAGCATGAAGGAACAAAGCCGTTACAAACAAGATCAAGATCAAGATACAAGACCTAAGAAGGCAAAGCTCAAAGTCAAATGAAGATTACCTCCACAAGAATGTATTCAGTCAATCAAGTGCTTTAAGTGCTTTAAGTGTTTTAAGATGACCGATACATTGAGGGAGATTGTTAGCCTTTTATTTTATATAGTCAAACAAGAATGTAATAGGTCATTTTAGTCGTTATAAGTCTTGTATAGTAATAGGCTTGTCGGGATAACCGGGCTTGAATTTTAAGCTAATATTGTCTAAGTTAAGGGCATTAAGCCCAAGATAAGGCCAAGCCCGGCCATGGATAAAGCCCATGACCTAACATGAGGTGTGGCATATAATACCCTCCCTAGTGTGTTAGTGAGGAGTTGTTGGTTATTATTTTCTCATAGTAAAAACCTTCACCACTCTCTTTCTCTCCTTCTTCTCTCTACTTTTTCTCTTTAGTTTTCTTTATTTCTCTCTCTACTTTCTACTCTAAATTCGTGTGTTTGGATTGCATATTATTGGGATAACATAGTGGTTGGCGAAATTATAGACGGAACTTACCATTCCAACATGTGTACCAGAAAACGCTTGAAATATAATGAAATAAAGAAAGTGTGAACCCCTAAACCTCACACCAAGTTATTCTCACGCGCCTGAAGGTTTATGATTATCATAACAATTATAAAAACCCTAACATAGATCAAAGAGCACACAGCGGAAGCAGATTAACAAGATCTTTATTTAACACAATTATAATTAATCAAGGCTAGGGTTACATACTTTTATCCTAGCAAGATCTACAAGTTGACGGAATGGTCACCGGTAGAGATAGATCACGAACACCACCAGGATGTAATCTAAAATAAGATTACACCACGATCTTGTACACACGTGATACGGTGAGTTAACCGTGAGTCTAGCACGAACAAAACCAAGCTTCCAAGTCTATGGAAGATCTACCCAACAACCCTAGAGAGGGGCTAGGACTAGATCTAAAATAGCTTATTGAAAATCAAAGAAGAACCCTAATGGGTGTGTTTTGGCTGGCGGTATAGAGCAAAGAAAAAGAAAAATGGAGTGAAAAATAATGAGGCATTAGGTTTGTTTATATACACCTTGGAAACTTAACTTCCAAGGTTAAACAAGATAAAGCCAAAAAACTTTTCCTCCTTATCCTTTCTCTCTAATTAGGCCGGATATTAACATGCTCAAAAAGAGGTTTCCGGAACTTTCCGACTCCTTCTTTTAGCTTCTTTAACATTCTATAACGATCGTTTAATACTTAACTTTTAGCTACTTAACGATCGTTAGCTACAGTTTGATTTAATAAATATAATAAATATATTTAATAAATAAATTAACTCTTCACGTAATGTGTGCAATCCCGTGATCTTGAGTTCGATCCTATCACACGACTATCGATTTTAAAGTCCATAAACTTTCAGCTCCCACTTGGACAAAATTCGAATATCGTGATCACATTGATTAGCGTCTAGTTACACTAACAATGTCACTAGTACAACTCGAGTAAGGTTTCCTGGACAAAACCTTTTAATGATATATAATCATTATTATTATCCTTTCATTTCAAATACATTGTTAATAAGGATATGGATCTTAGTCATTCCTTCATTAACTATTATGTTTCTCGTTTACGGATATAGCAAGATTACCAAAACACATTTGGGTGTGGCCACACAAACATCTTACTATTCCCCCGAGGGGCCCAGTTGTATTTATACTTCAAATAATAATTTGAAGGAAACGAATCCCATTTCGACTACAAGCAAAACACATGAACTTCGCAACACTTCTGAAAATAACCTTATGACTACTAGTTACGTTTAGCGTTAGGTTACCTTACAGAAATGCACTATATTCAATGCAGTTTTCTGGCATCTCAGGTCTAAGGATAACTATTTATGATTTACTTAATGACAAAGATCCATAAAGTAAAATCACATAGTTGGGATAAGTCCAATATTTGATCCATCAAATATCATCCAAAATTGACCAATATATTTTCAGGTATACTCTGTCACTATTTTGAATTGTCTTAGTTTAATAATACTCTCATACTATTAATCGACAACGGATATTTAGAAACATCATAATGCTCCCGGATTAAAACATGTAAAATAGGATACAAAATCAAATAACAGAAAAATAAACAAAATCCGATCTTTATTTCATCAATTCAATAATGTCTTACATCCTTTATCCAAATACTAATCAACAGATTTATTGCATGAATTCGCTAGCTAGTTGCAGCCTAATTGCCTTGGCATGCTTAACTACCTTTGGCCTAGACAAAGCCTTAGTTAAAGGATCAGCTACGTTATCATCTGTGTGAACTTTTATTAATTTTATTTCTCGAGCTTCCACTTGTTCTCGAACGTAGTGATATATACGTTTAAAGTGTCTGGCGCCCTTCATGACTCCAGGGTCATTGGCGAATATTATTGTCGCAGAGTTGTCGCAATATATATCAATAGGTTCTTTAATTGAAGGCATCACCCCAAGATCTCCAATAAACTTCCTAATCCAAACAGCTTCCATTGCAGCTTCTGAAGCGGCCATGTACTCAGATTGAGTCGCATGCATAGCAATGGTTTTCTTCTTACTGCTCTTCCAGTCAACTGCTCCTCCATTGATGACAAACACGTAACCCGTCTGAGACTTCGTATCGTCTTTATCACATTGCCAGGACGCATCACAGAATCCTGTTACATTCAATTCTGTGTCTGGTTTACCCCTGAATACCAAAAACATATCTTTCATACTTCTTAAATACTTTAGAATATGCTTAACAGCAGTCCAGTGGGACTTTCCTGGATTCTGTTGGTATCTACTGACCAAGTTCTGAGCAAATGCCACATCAGGCCTTGTGCATCTTACAGCATACATAATAGATCCTACAGCCAAAGCATAAGGCACCTTCTTCATGTAAGCCACCTCTTCAGGTGATGATGCATCTTTCTCATGACTTAACTCATGCTTAACCTCCATCGGTAAGAAACCTTTCTTAGAGTTGTGCATGTTATATTTCTTCAATATCTTATCAATATAAGCATCTTGGCTAAGACCAATTAACCGTCTACTCCTATCTCGATAGATCTTAATTCCCAGAATATACGCAGCATCTCCCAAATCTTTCATAGAAAAACATTTACCAAGATAATCCTTAACTTCCTTAAGTCTTGGAATGTTACTTCCCATGATCAATATGTCATCGACATATAGAATTAGGAACACTACATTACTCCCACTAGCTTTACGATATACACACGGCTCATCACGATTTTGAATAAATCCGAACTTTTTGATTTCTTCATCAAATCGCTTATTCCATTGACGTGATGCTTGCTTCAAACCATAAATAGACCTTTGAAGTTTGCACACGCGTTTTGGATATTTAGGATCAACATACCCTTCTGGTTGTTGCATATAGATGTCTTCATCTAAGCGACCGTTCAAGAAGGCAGTTTTAACATCCATTTGCCATATCTCATAGTCATAGTATGCTGCTATAGCTATGAGAATCCTAATAGCTCGTAAGTCTGCTACAGGAGAGAATGTCTCCTCGTAGTCTACGCCAAAAGTTTGAGTAAAACCTTTAGCCACTAAACGTGCTTTATAGGATTGTACATCACCATCCATGTCAGTTTTCTTCTTATAGATCCACCTATTTTTCACTACTTTAGCATTTTTAGGTGCGTCTACAAGACTCCAAACATCATTGATTTCCATGGATTTCATTTCCTCATTCATCGCAACTATCCATTTTGACTTTTCTGGATCAGACATTGTGGATCGATAGTTAGCAGGTTCACCAAGATCCCCTACTTCCTCCTCATCATCCTCTATGTATAGACATAGTTTGTCCGGCGCACGTATAGCCCTTTGAGACCTACGTGGAGGAATTAATTCCGGTGGAACACTCAGACTTTCTGGTTCTACAGGAATTTCATCGCTGGTATTTTCAGAAGGCAATGTATCTTCTTGAATTTCTTCAAGATCATAATTTCTCACACTGAATTCTTGATTTACAAGATCAATTTCAAGGAAGTCTCCATACCGAGCCACAACTATTTTGTTCTCAGCCGGATAATAAAAGTAGTAACCCATAGTTTCCTTAGGGTAACCTACAAAGATACATTTAACTGAGCGTTGTTGGAGTTTATCTCCAGAGTCACGTTTCACATACGCCTCACAACCCCAGACTTTCAAATAAGACAAATATGGCTTCTTGCCATGCCATAGTTCATATGGTGTCTTATCAACCTTCTTTGTCGGAACCATATTCAGAATACGAACAGCAGTTTCAAGAGCGTAATCCCAAAAAGATAATGTTAAAGTTGTAAGATTAAACATAGATCGTACCATATCCAATAATGTACGATTTCTCCTTTCAGATACACCATTTTGTTGTGGAGTATATGGAGAAGTAAGTTTCTGAACAATTTCATTCTTACTTAAATAATCTTTAAACTCTTGACTTAAATATTCACCACCACGATCAGAACGAAGAGCTTTAATCTTCTTTCCTAGTTGTAGCTCTACTTCGGCTTTAAACGTTTTGAATGTTTCAAATACCTCATGTTTATGTTTAAGTAAATAAACATAACCATAACGGCTATAATCATCCGTAAACGTCAAGAAGTAGCTAGCACCTTTCCTTGACACATGTCTAAGTGGTCCACACACATCAGTGTGTATTAAACCAAGTAGTTCAGTAGCCCTTTCAATATTGCTATTAAAAGGTTTCTTGGTCATCTTCCCAGAGATACAAGATTCACATTTATCAAATGATTCATCATTGATACTTTCCAACAGCCCATCACGTTGAAGCTTTTGTATGCGAGTCTTCCCAATATGGGCAAGCCTACAATGCCAAAGATAAGAAGAGTTCTTGTCTAACTTACTCTTCTTATTCATGCTAAAAATAGAATTATTTTTCCTCTTGGGATTTTTATCATGCATGTTAATTTCAAAAACACCATTCAAAGAAATTGCATCAAAATAGAATAAGCCATCTTTGAAAACAGAAATTCTATTATTATCAATCGTGTGAGTAAATCCAAGATCCAACATACAAGAAAAGGAAATGACACCCCTAACAATTGTAGGTGCATAGTGACAATTATTCAAAAACAGTACTAAACCCGAAGGTAAAACTAATTTAAATATTCCTATAGCTTCAACTGCTGCTTGTGCGCCATTGCCCACTTGCAGAAATTGTTCCCCATAGGTAAGCCTCCTTTTCAACTCAAATCCCTGCAAGGTATTACAAATATTAATACCACATCCCGTATCATATACCCAGGAGTTTGATTTGTATGAAAGATTAAATAACTCTATCATAAAAAAGTTACCAGAAGATGGTGCTGCAGCAGCTTGCTCAGACTTCTTCTTATGTTCCGCCATTTCATCGAGATAGAGAGAGAAATTCCTCTTCCAGTGTCCAATCATCTTGCAGTAGTGACAAGTCTCATCTTTCAGAGATTTCTTAGCAAAGTTCTGCTTTGGTTTTGATGTAGTCGCAACTTGCTTGCTCTTATCAACCTTGCCTTTGCCTTTCTGCTTCTTATTCACTTGCGGTTTTGGTTTCGACACTCTACCCTTTTGTACATAAAGTACTTGAGGAGTAACAGTGGGTGCCTTATCTTTCAAACCCTTTTCAAAGTCAATGAGCATTGCATGTAAATCATTAACTGTCTTCCCCGTGTAATGCATATTATAGTTACGAACGAAATCATTGAAGTCCTTATTAAGGGATCTATTGATCAAGTTAATAGCCATATTATTATCAAAGGGTTGTCCTAGTGATATGAGTTGTTCCATATAACCCCTCATCTCCATATAATGATCACTTACGGACTTTCCAGGAGCTTGCTTGCAACTATGTAGAGCATCAACCAGATCATAGATCTCTACAGCTTGCGGCGTTTCATACACAGCCTTGAGTTCATCAAGCATTTGCTGAGGAGAAGCTAGCTCATACTTCCTTTGAAGTGATGGAGCCATTCTCCCTAACATTACAGCAGCCACCTCATGGTGCTTCTTAACGTTAGCAGCGTGTTGAAGCCTTTCCGCATCAGTTGCTCCTTCAGCAAGATCCTCCGGAAAAGGAGTTTCCAAGATATTGATGGTACCCGCTGCTCTCAGAAAAATTCTTAGTGAGCGGTACCAATCATTGAAATTAGGGCCAGTAAGTTCAGGCCGTTCAAAAAATGCTTTGAACGCCGAGCTTATTGTCAGATTGTTTTCGGGTTGAGCCATTTCTACAGAAATAAGTTCAAACATTAATATTTTTGATAATAAAATTCAAGAAAATAAAATTACCCCGGTAATAAAACCATAGTATTTTCCTTGAAAAACTAGAATCCATATTGACAAAGATTTATCACATCAGTTGATCTGCTAGTGACAAATGTATTCAACACAGTAACTTGTCGAACAATAATTGTCAAATCATATTGCAATTTCTAGATATGTCAGGGATTTACATTGCCAAAAACATTTGCATTGTAAACATGTTTTATCCCTTCTTTATGCCTTAAGTTTCCAGTTCTCACTGAGTAACTCAATTAAGTCGACTAATCTAAAGAACGTAAAACCTTCATGTGCAATCTTATTCAGTCATGAAGTTTTCTCTCCATTACAACATCGTCCGATATCTTATATGACGACAATTGTAACTTTAAGTGTTCGTCAATTAGAGGGCATATGACTTAAATTTTAGGGTATAGATTTTGGTGTCAAAATCATGTATGGAGAAGCATGCATACATCTCTATAACATAAGTTTAATAAAACGTTTAGTAAACTTTTTGGTGAGACTAAAAGTTCATCATATATTTGCAAGCTGAGGTATTGGTTAAACCAAACAACCTTAAAGAATTATACCAATAACAACCGTAGGTAATTCCAATTTTGACGCACAGGCGAGCCAGGAATTTGGTCAGCGCTGAAGCATAACACCTCCTTCCTTAACCGGGTACTTGACCAGCGGTGCGTTATACCCACTTTATAGTTTGTCAAAATTGAGTAGGCCGTTAAGTTGCTATTGCAATTCTAATCAACACAAATCATATGTAATTTAGATCTCAAAACAATTCATTAATTTTGATAAGATTTAGTCCATATTATTTTTCTTAAAAAAAATTACCCTTGTTTACAACATACAATTTAAAAACGCATGAAAACAAGTAGTACAAAAAAAACTAAATCAAATAGCCACATGCATAACAATTTATTCAAAGAACATCAAATCTAGGGTTTTTATGAACATAAAAGTCTTCCCTAATTTTAAAACTTTGAATCAAATAAAGCAAATAGCAATCAAAATTATATGATCCGTAAGAAACATGCATGTTTATTACGGATCTCCCATATTCTCTTAACAATTAAAAAAAACTACTACGGATCGTAACCACGCATGACATAACAATTAATTCATGCAAACCATCTAAAGTTTAATTACCATGTAATTTTAGGGTTTAAAAAAAATTATTTTTTTTTTATAAAAAATTCGGCTATAGCCGAAAATAAAAAAACAAAACCCTAATTTTTTTTTATAAAACCTAAAAAACAACATGTAATTTTTAACACAAATCAATATTAGTTAAAAAAACTTTAGATCTTGATAATTAAAATCATGTTAAAACGGCTCTCGATGCCACTGAAGGTTTATGATTATCATAACAATTATAAAAACCCTAACATAGATCAAAGAGCACACAGCGGAAGCAGATTAACAAGATCTTTATTTAACACAATTATAATTAATCAAGGCTAGGGTTACATACCTTTATCCTAGCAAGATCTACAAGTTGACGGAATGATCACCGGTAGAGATAGATCACGAACACCACCATGATGTAATCTAAAATAAGATTACACCACGATCTTGTACACACGTGATACGGTGAGTTAACAGTGAGTCTAGCACGAACAAAACCAAGCTTCCAAGTCTATGGAAGATCTACCCAACAACCCTAGAGAGGGGCTAGGACTAGATCTAAAATAGCTTATTGAAAATCAAAGAAGAACCCTAATGGGTGTGTTTTGGCCGGCGGTATAGAGCAATGAAAAAGAAAAATGGAGTGAAAAATAATGAGGCATTAGGTTTGTTTATATACACCTTGGAAACTTAACTTCCAAGGTTAAACAAGATAAAGCCAAAAAACTTTTCCTCCTTATCCTTTCTCTCTAATTAGGCCGGATATTAACATGCTCAAAAAGAGGTTTCCGGAACTTTCCGACTCCTTCTTTTAGCTTCTTTAACATTCTATAACGGTCGTTTAATACTTAACTTTTAATTACTTAACGATCGTTAGCTACAGTTTGATTTAATAAATATAATAAATATATTTAATAAACAAATTAACTCTTCACGTAATGTGTGCAATCCCGTGATCTCGAGTTCGATCCTATCACACGACTATCGATTTTAAAGTCCATAAACTTTCAGCGCCTTCCTCATAAATACGGGTTGTTACTTCTCATGGTGGCTCTTGCTCCCTTTCTTCTTCTTTTATCCTATGGGTTCTACGTGTTTCATGCTCAAATCATCCCTATATATTTTCACCATCTTCTTCTTTTTTCTATTTTCTTCTCCAGTACACAATCCAAGGCATCGATATACTATTTCTTAACCTTTTTTGTTGTTTGCTTCGTTTATAATGATACTGTAAATAAATGGCAATGATGAAACTTTATGAGGATGAGAATGAAGGCGGGAGATAATAGAGGTGTTTGTATCTTGGCAAGACATCACGAACCCGTGTTTGCAGGCTTGCAGCCATGGCGGGTCGTTTAGTATATTATATTCTTGACGTAATCAAATTATTTAGATCAAAAGGTTATTACTAAGATTGGAATTTAATATAAGTTTTACATGATTTCGATTTATAATGTAAATTCTATTATAATAGTTCTTGTATGTATGCATGGCAGCGACAATTGTAGCAGCCACATGTGTCGAACCATGTATTAGTAGGTATTGAAGGTTTCCATGATTCCATCTGTTGTTGTGATGTGTTTTTCAATAAAAAGGCTATGAGGATTTTATCGGTAAAAAGGATTAGAGATGTGACAATCGATCAGCATTTTGGCATGGCAACTTACTAGAGTTGTAGCCATGACATATATGTCCTGCTTCTTTCATGCTACACCTTATGAGCCAATTAAAAACATTTTTCAGCAAAATCATAGATGGAATTTACCATTGCAAGGTGGGTACTGCATAAGGGTTTGTCACTTTCACATGTGCTGACATTAAGAACAAATCTTCTAACTAAGCACATGTGACATTGACAAAACCCTTAACGTGCGTTCAATTTATAATCATATTGTAAATAGATGACGATGATGAAACTTTTCTGAGCTTTCAGCATAATGTGATTCGACATTTGTTCAAGTCATATGCGATCGGTTTTGACAGTATTGACTATGGTATATGAGAACTCACCTACAAAGGTTGTTGCATGCTAACTAGGTTCTTGGGGTCAAAAGCTATTACCAATACCAGAATTTAGTATACGTTAATGACCAGGTTGTTGAAGTAACCAGGTTCTTGGGGTCAAAAGACTATTACCAAGACCCGAATCTAGTATAAGTTTTTAATGATTTCATTTGTAATATTAATGTTAATTTTATTATAATTTTTTAATGCTTCCGATTTGTAATGTTTATGTCCCATCAGGTTCTTAAATGAGGTTCTTGGGGTCAAAATTCGATTGTATAAATGTTTAACGATTTTAATTTGTAATGTAAATTCTATTATAATTGTTTACCACTTCCTGTAATGTAACTTCTATTCCATCTGATGTCGAATTTATGTCCGTTGGTATCAACGTAAATTCCCGCGCCACGCGGTGGAGCGCAGTTTAACACCTTTTTAATGTTAAACTCCTAAACATATTCAAGTTGACTCGTCCATCAATTGTGATCTTTACCAGGGTTGGATTTGAGCATGTGCGAGGTGTGCAATAATAGCACATGACCTCTATTTTTTGAAAGGCATCTGATTTCTAAATATTATAGTTGCATATAAACTTACTTTTTTAATAATTTAATCGTATTAACATGTGTTTTGTGATAAAAGATATACCTCATATTTTATTAGTCACTGATTTTTGAAAGAATAAAGAAAATATAGTAATTGTATGAGTTGTATGTATCAGTGGAAGAAAATATAGTACTTGTATGAGTTGTATGTATCAGTGGTTTAATGGTTGTGTACTGGTTTGTGATGAAATGGTGGGTGTGCAGTGTGCTGGTTCAGTGGTTTGTGATGAAGAGATAGAGAAGACAATGACTGTTATTGTTTGTGGGTCAATAACTTGTTTTATCATTTGAAACCCTTTTGTTACACAAAATTTCACTTTCGCCCTTTAACCTTAAATAGTTTTAAAATCAACTTTCATGCTAAATATCTCAATTAGTTAAACTTTGTATTCCTTATTTGCCACTTTATTTGGACTCTATAAATTTTATAGTTTAGACTTTATAAGCTTTTATAACTAAATACTTTATAGAAAATTATATTATGTCAGTAATTGAAAAAAACATAGTTATAAGATCGAAGTACAATGACGAATAGTTTTTTTTTTAACGAAAAGCCTCTTTAAAATTTTGGCATGGAGCCTTCCAAATTCACATAACGACCTAGTCTTTACTCTATAAAAAGTATCTTAGGCCATTTGAACAGTATCCTCATCAAATTAATAACTTCCAAAATGGGTAGCTATATGCCAGCTAGTACCATGAACCCTTTACACCCCGAGGAGTTCAGGAGACAAGCTCATTTAGTGGTTGATTTCTTAGCCGATTACTACTCAAGTATCGAAAACTATCCTGTTTGTAGCCAAGTTCAGCCCGGCTATCTCACCGAAACCATGCCCAAATCTGCACCAATGCAACCCGAACCAATTGAAACTATATTACAAGATGTCCAAAAACATATTATTCCTGGCATAACACATTGGCAAAGTCCTGGTTTTTTTGGTTACTTTCAATCTAATGGAAGTACCGGTAACTTTCTTGGTGAAATGCTTCTAACAGGATTTAACACTGTCGGGTTTAATTGGTTAGCTTCTCCTGCTGCAACCGAGCTTGAGATGGTTGTCATGGAGTGGCTTTTGAAGCTTCTTCGACTTCCTATATCGTTCTCATTTTCGAGCAATGGTGGAGGTGTGATACATGGAAGTACATGTGAAAGCTTTGTATGCACATTAATCGCCGCTAGAGAGAAAAAGTTATGTCAAAATGGGACTAAAGGAGACATGACTCTAGGAAGGCTTGTGGTTTATTGTTCTGATCAAACACATTTTTCTCTCCAAAAAGCATGTAAGGTTGTTGGGATCAATCCGAGTAATATTCGGGTTGTGTCCACAACAACCTCCACGAATTTTGAGTTATCACCACAAGCATTACTAATGACTATTAAATCAGATGTTAAAGCTGGTTTAATCCCATTATATTTATGTCTCACAGTTGGAACAACACCAACAACAGCAGTCGACCCATTGGGAACGTTGTGTGAGGTTGCAAAGCGGTTCAACATGTGGGTTCATGTGGATGCTGCATATGCGGGAAGTGCATGTATATGCCCAGAGTTTCGTCACTTTCTTGATGGTGTAGAAGGTGCGAGTTCCTTCAGTTTCAACCCTCACAAATGGTTCTTGACATCTTTAGATTGTTGTTGTCTTTGGGTTAAAGATAGCAACGACCTTACAAATGCTCTCTCTACGGATCCTGAACTCTTAAAGAATAAAGCAAGCGAGTCGAAACAAGTTGTCGACTACAAAGACTGGCAGATTGCTTTAAGTCGACGGTTTCGTGCTATGAAGTTATGGATGGTGATAAGAACTTATGGAGTATCGGGAATAATTGGGTATATAAGGAAACATGTGAAAATGGCCAAGGATTTTGAAGCATTTTTGTGTACTAACAGCAAATTTGAAGTTATGGTACCTAGAAACTTTGCTATGGTGTGCTTCAGGGTTTCACCATCAGCATTATCAAGTCCGGCTGATAAAACTAGCGATGAAAAGGTAAACCAGTTGAACAAGCAGTTGTTGGAATCACTGAACGGGACAGGCCGTGTATTCATGACACACACGGTGATTGAAGGGGTGTATGTGATCCGGGTTGCTATAGGGGCGACTCTTACTGAGGACAAGCATGTTAATATGTTATGGGATATGGTTCAAGAGCATGCAAATACTCTGCTAGCCAAGTATGCTTGTCTTAACTCTTAAGTAACTTGCACTACAAGTTAGCATCAGGTAATCTCTACCACAAAATAAATCTTATATGTTGCATATTTAGATATCGTAAAATATCCTTTTGGTGTAGTACTATATATTTTAAAAGGATGCTTGCATATGAATGTTTTATGTTGTAACTTTAAGATATATGAATGTAATATGGTTTTTATTGCCCTCGCGTTACGACGAGATTAGAATATTTGTATGATAATTTGAAATCTTTTATATAATAAAAAATTACATTAGTATTTGAAGGTATTTTGCTAAAACAATCTTACTGAGAAAAAAATTGGGCCACTCATGGTGCTCTTATTGAGCTCACGATACCAAGTCGATTAACACATGCCTGAATCAGAATTGGTCGATAGAAGTGCTTAAGCCGGAGATGGAAGCACGAGTTCAAAATTAGGCATGAAGGATGAAAAAAAAATCCTGGCTCTTTTAATAACCAAAACATACCTTATTACTGATCCAGTTGAGTTAGCCCAACAATCATACTACCTTTATTACTACTATTGCAATTATAATACCTAAAAGGCTAAAACTGGGTCAGACTGTGCTCAACTCGAAAAATACTACTAATTGGCAAATAGAGCTTAAACTTACAAATAAAGGTCGATGATCAGCTTTAACATAAGTAATTACAATAACTAATCTTATATTAGAGAGTTTTCTAGTTGATCTTTACTAGTAAAATTTAAATCTTAATGACGCTAACCATTTTGACATGATTGAAGCTAACCATATATAAACTTTAATGACTCTAATCATTTTGACATGATTGAAGCTAACCATATAAACTTTAATGACGCTAATCATTTTGACATGATTGAAGCTAAACATATTAACTTTTTGTGTTCTAAATAAACTCTCATACTTAAAACAAGGACTCATTCTTTTTCAATCGAGACACTTTACTTTGTGCATTACATAATTGTAAAATGTTAACGGTGTACTCTACATGCTTGTATAATTAAATGTTCAAATCACAATAAATGTTCAAACCAAAAAAAAAATAGTGATCTGTCGGAAATATAGAAAAAGAGACTGGGAATGCTTATTGGCAATCAAAACTAACATATCGGGATACACTCACATATTGCAAAATTCAGTGTCATGCGACTGATGGTCCAATCTCCAATTTATAATGATACTAGTATGATATTTGCGCAATACAGCAATGGGTATGGGTGACTTTTTTTTCATTAAATCAATGTTAAACTGTAAAAAAATTGAATCAAAATAAATTAAACCCATTAAGCTAAAAAAACCAAAAAAAAATCATACAAATATATCAAAATAAATGTTAAATTAAAAAACACAAAACCTAAGAAAATACGGTGTATTTAAAAGATAAAAAAAAATAGATTAAACGATATTTTAACTTAAAATAAATATGATTTTTTAATAGTTGTTAAAAAATACTACAAAAAAGTAGTTAAAAAAAACACTATCTTATCTTGATTAAAATAATGGTTGAGATTTACCCTCGTTATCTTAATTTTGGTTTAGAGTTAAGTTTGGGGTTAGAATAAAATAGATATTAGGTTAGAAATTAAGATCAAAGTTAAAAAATTAAAAGTAGTCTGTTTATAAACAAAGCAAAGACAGCAAAAACGCAAAGAGCATCATGAGATATTAATGAGATTTCCATTCAAGTTAATATAAATGCATAATATAATAAAAGAAAATGCCAAATTGTACTTCATTTAAGCTAGTAAAAGACCATTACAGCCTAATTATATTATTCATTTGGAACTTTTTCAACAATTGATAATAAGGGTTGATTTATACATTATAGCTACTTAAGTTTATCATTTCAGGAGCTTCACGCTGCATGGTATATCTTGATGTAACATAAAACAGCAATACACAAACTAATGACGCGCATAAGTTACAAGTTAGCTAAACATTATTGTGTTTATTTATGGAACATAAAAAGGAGACAGCCATTACAAGCTAATGGGTATGGCAGCTAACAATCCTCATTCCTCAATAATCATTCTTCATTCCCTTCGTTAATAAAAATCACAACAGGAATGTACATATATACACATGCTTACTTGTTAAAGAAGCTGATGGAACATGTTTAAAGACACTCCTAGTCATCAACTCATCATCGTAGCATATTGGCGTACATCCTCAATACTGGCAAACCTATATAATTAAACAAAAATATATATCTACTATCATCTATCAGGAATGATTAGTACCAAAAGGGTTATTATGCAAAGAAGTTACTAAAGTCTACATGGAAGTTCGCCTAAGTTACCAAAGTTTCAAAATGTTCACTTAGGTTACTCAAGTTATGAAACATGACTTTTGAGGTCACCGAACCTATATAAAAATACGTAAACATCATTAAACTTGTAAAAACGTGACCTTTATGTTACTTAACTTATCTAAAATTAAGAGTTAAGTAACGTAAGTGAACATATTGAAACTTTAGTAGCTTAGGCGAACTTTCGTGTAAACTTTAGTTTCTTTGTATAATAATCCTTAGCAAAACAAGCACAAAAGTAGCAGCAAATGATGAAATAAGACGATATGTTCAAGCTGTCTAGTTAAATTGCAGACAATAGCATGCTACAGACAATATGGGGCAGGGAAAAGAATAATGCTTGAGGATCGACATACCATGCATAAAAGGTTTATTCCACTACCGAGCTTCAAAATTTTGATTATCCACGCCTTTATTGAAAGCCAATTCAGCAACCAGTGCAACATGATCACTTCCCCATCTCTGATAACATAAGTTGATATAATTGAAATATTGGTTAAACTGTTAGATGTATTAATTAAGCGAATGCTCGAAATTAGTGTGACTAACATACTCTCACATGTTACAGAAAATATAAAAATAAACAAAAGTGGTCAAAATTTCTGATAATGACGTGCATAACTTGTAGCTTACATGTTTATTCACTCTTATGTTTGATTATTAACTCTTATGTTTGATTATTCAATAAATATGCGTCATGCTGCTAAAGCTGACTCTACCTTTGTGGGAAATCCAGGAGTCCACTCCATTGCTTGTTTTGGTATGGGAGCGAGAACCCTAACAGTTTGGAGACCCTCGGAACGCCTGCGAGTAAAACAAATATATCATTTATAATAACTAGTAACCACAATTGGCAAGTTCTTCGTCTTCTTTCGTGAAAAGAAAAAGAATGGCTAAAATTGGCCAATGGGGCATGTCCAAGTAGTTCGATTCTCATAATAAACTAATGGTCAACTTTCAACTCCACATTAGGGTATCGCTCAGTGAATTACCAGACACTAGTTGATGAAAGGCAACAAAAATGAAGAAAAAAGAAAAGAAAGAACGAGAGATGATGACTCACCAGATGTAATCAACAGTCCCCTGAAAAGCCCTATGGTAACTAGTCACTTGGGGCTCACCATATGAGTCTCGTGTTCCTGAATAATCCTGAAAACACAAAGAAAGAAAGCGATAAATTTCTAATTGTTAGAATCCATTTTATATCATCTATGGAAACAAGAAGAAAAAAAGGCGATATGCCAGATTATATGATCCACACCTCAACTTCCGTATATGTGCTTCTTAGCTTTAAGAAATGCTCCATGGTGGTGCATTCTGAGCTGCCTGTGGCAGCCTCTATTTCCATAGGGGTCCAACCTGACGGGTCATAAAAAGGCCTTTCCATATACGGTGACGAACCATTCAAAACCTCAAGAGATCCTACAGAGACCTCAGCCTCAGAGGTCCCATTACCGTCCAGCAAGTCAGCTACATCAGGGCCATGTAAATCAGACAAAAATGAAGTAGAATCCTCTCCTATAGATAGATCATCTATGGCTTCAAGTAGTTTATCTGCGGATGTCATTACAACAGTCTCATCCACTAAAATGTTGCTGTCATTACTTACACGGTTGTCACCAGTAACTGCATTAGATATATTCTCCAAAACTTCTGAGGTGCAATTTTCAACAGTTTTGGCGTCTTCATGGGTCGTATCGGTGTTCAGTTGACTACTTATAGAAGATATACTGCCCGCCTCGTGTTGAACTTCCTCGTTATCAACCCTTCCAGGAGATTGAGTTGCATTATCAGTTGGCTGAGGTCTACAAAAAAGGTGCAAGTTAATAAACCATCAGTTTACGACTTTTATGATAATGATGTGCAAGTAGATTTTGGGATATGATGATATTATGCCTGAAAGTAGAGGTAAACGGTCTGTTGGGACGAATTTCAGCAGAATGTTGCCCTGATATCTTATCTCTAGGCAGTTCAGACACATCTATCTGCAATTCAGAGGTTCTTTAGCAAAATATACATATACGAATCAACTTCTGGTAACAGGTACTAGATAAAGACTAAGATGTTATTCAAACCTTTTGATCCAATATGAAGTTGTACAATGAACTCTGAAAAAAATGAACAAATGTGTCATAGGGATCATACATATAATCAAGTTCGAGGTCAAAGAAAGTTTTGGCCTAAATGCTATTACAATGTACCATGTGAAGATACCTTTGGGGTAGAGTTAAAATCTCCACAAAGAACAACAGGAGCATCATCCCAAAGCTTTGATGTGCCATACGCCCTATCTAAAAGCATCCTAACCTTTTTGAGACAAAGAAGAGGAACAAATTCAATGGAATGCTTTGAGAACGAGATATTACAAAGTTTAGTGCACCGGGAAAAACAGATAAGGAAAAAACAAGCCCGGACTGTCAGACACACAGTTATCCTCCATCAAATTAATTAAACATAAGGGAACAGAATATAAAAACTAACAGAGTTGTTAATACCTGCCCAAGCTTAATCTCGCCCCTTTTAGGATTGAAAAGCACATGGATATTACAGATGATGACCTTATTATGACCTTCAGAGCTGCATGCACATAAACACTTTTCATTCTTCATTGCAATAGATTCATATATCTTTAAGGACTTATATAGGAAATAGGTGTAACTAAACTATATATTACGCAACACTAACCATGCTGGCAGAGGTGATGCAGTTGAACTTTTCTTAAGCACAGACTGTTCCGTATAACAATTCAATTTAGAAAAGTAATGAAATGAAAATCTGTAAATAAGTGCAAGTTTTGTAACAAATCAATTGAAGATCAACACACCTCTAGAACACAAATCTGTGCAACATTATCCCGTAGTCCAAACTTATTAAACTCAATTGCTTCCTCATGCAGAAGCTTAAATCTGGTAAAAAAAATAAGATATCATGATTAGATAGGTGCAACTACATATCCTTTCGGCATGAAACTAATATAAGCATCTGTGTGAAGAAACCTAGGAAGATATGAAACTTGGTGTCACTTAAATCTACTTAAAAGGCTTGTTGATACAAGATAAATCCCACCAATGATAAACAACCAAGCAACTGGGCTTAAAAGATTGATATATTAACGAGCAAAAGTTTCACAGTTCAAGACTTCAAGTATATAAAGACTATAAAAGTAATACCTTGACGAACGCCAAAATATTGCACAGCCATCAACTGGCTCACCGGTTCTCATCTGGCAGACAAAAATAATAAGAACACGTACAATTTAAAATTCCACACTTAAAGAACAAATTTGCAGATAAAATTAAATATTACACCAATACCAAAAAAATTCCAACTAAGCAACATATTAAAAGCTCATCTGACTTAATTTTTTTGCAGCAGCCTTATACATATAATGATTTACCCGACTTATCGCGGTGTTTTCCTTTACCACATGGTTCTTGTGATTAACAATAAACTTACTGACATAGACAAATATTTGATACAATAAGCATAAACTATCTTTTAACTGTAAAGATGTAAATGTATCCAAAGCAAGGTTAAAAATTCGCTAGGCGCTAGCCGGGCAGCCGGGTACAGCCTAGCGATTATAATTATAAAATTCTGAAAAAATATGCCCGATTTGGCCGATTTATGCCCTATTGGGGCGATTTTTATCCAATTAATCAGTATGTCGACAGATTTTTGAACATACCGATTAATAAGGCAATTAGGCCGAATTTTGCAACACTGATCCGAAGTCAGACCACAAGAACTAAGGGGCGTAGCAATGTTTCAGAAAAGTTTACCTTCATGCACCAAATTTACTCTAAATCTGTTAAAGGTTTTCAATCATATCATAAATTCAGAAGATGTCATTAATGACTTTTATAACGATATTTGATACGAACCTATCCCATACTAGGCTCGTAATCGGTTCATAAGTCCCAAGTGTAGAACTCACTCAGAAAGCTAGCTTGTTTGAGGAGGGGACACCTAGGCTTTATAAACCATCAACCAAACCCATTCTTGGCCGATGTGGGATCATAACACTACCCCACCCTTTGAAGAACCAACGTCCTCGTTGGTCACGGGCTATGTTGGTCACGGTTGGCACCCCCTTTGGGTCCAAGCCACCACTCCATAGGCCACCACTCCGAGCTCGTTGGTCACGCATATGTTGGTCACAGTTGGCACCCCCTTTGGGTCCAAGCCACCACTCCATAGGCCACCACTCCGAGTGTTGGAACCTCGTTAGGTAGGGCTAGCTCTGATACCAATTGATACGAACCTATCCCATACTAGGCTCGTAATCGGTTCATAAGTCCCAAGTGTAGAACTCACTCAAAAAGCTAGCTTGTTTGAGGAGGGGACACCAAGGCTTTATAAACCATCAACCAATCCCATTCTTGGCCGATGTGGGATCATAACAATATTATTCCACTTGCGGCCCACTTTATGTTTCTGTCACGGTCCATCAACAACCAGACTAAAACTTACTGGCATTTGCGAGATCCTAAAATGGCTATAAACATGTAAAAACCAAATTAAGTACTGTTTAGCTGACTGGGGACCTAAGTTGGATTCCAAAAATAGTTATTCCTCAAGCATTCTTTGATATCCTTTGCTTCGGTTTTACAGGCATCAATGATCTACCATATCTATCCAAAGAGAGAGGCCACATATATTTGATAATTAAGGTGTATCACGTGTCAATATCTCAAAAGTCTTGCCGATATTGCTAGCCTGCTACTCGAACTATCTAGCAAAAGTAAAGGGCTTGGGTTCACAAAGTAATAGCCATCAAGGATAACATAAAATATGACTAATACCAAGGTTTCAAAAATCGTGAATTGCTAGTCGGCCGGTCGACCACCTTGTAACTTGTAATCGTTCTAGACGGGATTGATCGGTGATTAATCGGATCGGCATTTTTTACAAATTTTGGGTATTTCCAGCAAGCTTTGGGTATTTCTAACGAGTTCTAGATATTTTCGGCAATATTATTCTTAAATCCAACTTATCATACATATAAATAGTTACTATAAGTGATAAAAAAAAGTTACGGTGGATGTTCGGTACTTTCGGCAAGATTTGCAGGTTCCGGCAAGTTTGACATCCCTTGACCGTCGTTGACCACAGCTGACCGTCGTTAATCGCCTTTTACATAAATCGGCAAGGTTGATGGCCTTGTAACGATTAAGCGGCGATTAATCGGCCTTGTAACGATTAAGCGGCGATTAATCGGCCTTGTAAACCTTTTTTTGCAAATACACAACCAATTCAAGACTATATCTACAACAATTACGTTCCGAATACCATTTTACCGGGTTATGAATTCCCTTTTACCCAAAAAAAAAAAAAATTACCTTCCAAATACCAGTGTATCCCCGAATCTTCAATTCTTCTTCGAAGTCCTGAAATCTATCAACTTCCTGCACAACCGGAAAAATTGTTGTAAAACAGGGTTTCTTTGAGATCCAAAACCAAAGGTCCAACACAGAAAAAGGAACCGCTGACTGGAAGTATAAGAGCCCTACTCCAAAAGATACCCCAATATGCCATTACTTCTACTAGAAAGATAGTCAAATAATACTAACGGGTGTACTCTAACTAAGGTCCAACGGGTAATTACGTGACTTGTAATATACATAAAGATTGTTTAAGACAAAAAGAAACTTGAATATCACTAAGAACAACAAATCATGAAACAAAGTTCCAACCTGAAAGCATAATATATCAGCCGACCATAATCCTAACTCAAACATAATACTTCTCTTCCGAAACTCCCAATCCAAAATATGTCGAGGTATATGGAAATAAAGCTTGCTCCGATGATTTATAGCCAAGTAATCAGCCAAGACATTGTACGAAAGTACCGTAAACCTCTCTGCACATAACGCCAAAAACAAGTCACCACCAAACCACATTTCAGGTTAAACAACTTTTCTACATTTCAAGCTGATACCTAAATCCACGACTATACCTAACGTATCATGAATGCAATTTATGCAGAAAGTGCTAGCATAATATCAAGTCAAATTTTAAATAATCTAAGCTCATGTTTGGGATAAGCCGGAGGCTGGCATGGCCACCTCAGTATTGTTTTGCACCATTCAAACTTGAGACCTCTCACGTAGCTTTAACCAACTTGGTCACCCGGGAGTGGTTACCGTTAATCTAAGCACATTCACATGATTAGTTCAACAACAACATACCCAATCCCGCCGGAGCAAGGTATGGGGGAGGTGAAATGTAGACAAATTCTATCCCTACCACCCACGATAGAACCCGGAAGTAGAGAGACTGCTTCCAGAGGGACCTCCGGCCAGTGTAAGTGTGAAAGTGAGCGCATATATAGAAACATATTAAGAAAAGCCAACATACAAGCATACAAGCAAAAGACAGACCATCATAAAATCTTTGAAACATAAGAACATATGCCACAAGAGAACACGGAATATATACAACAGAAAGCGCAGAAGAGGCAACGAAGACAAAAGCACAAACATAAAACGAAGCAAGGAAAAGGGGCCTAAAGGCAAAATAAAACCAAGACGTAAGAGAGCAAACAGGCAATGCTATAGGGATCTATACCTAAGGGCAAAGCAAAAGAACAAAGAGAGGCCACTAACGCCTAAAAAGCCTACATGGTACTAGCTACGGAACTCGCAACCTAAAAGCGCAAGAGGCAATTCACATGATCAGTTCATGCTCCCTAAATGCCAATGCTAGTCATTTTTCAAATCTAACCTAATTTATATCACGTCTTTTAATTCATATCAATATCGAAAAAACATGTTATATAGCCGGCTAATGGCTTATTTGGTTTTGGGCTTATGTTTCATAAGCTCACTTTTTGTAGCTTATTTTGAAACTTTTCTGCTTGTTCGAAATAATAACTTATATAAGCCGAAAAGTTACAAAACAAGCCACAAATAACTAGCTTATGAAACATAAGCCCAAAACCAAATAAGCCATAAGCCGGCTATATAAGCCGAAACAATGTACCACAAACACAAAGCTATTACTAATACAACTACTATTAACGCGTTAATTACCACAGCTAGCAGGCGGTTCCGCCTTCGCCTTCTCCCAATTCCGATAATCCGAAACCCGTTGCTGCGGCCTAAACGGTTGCGGAGACTGTCCACGTGGCCTAAACTGCTGTGGAGATTGTCCCCGTGGCCTAAACTGGTCCACATTATGCTGACGTGGCCTAAACTGGTCAACATTATGCTGACGTGGCCTAAAGTGGTCAACATTGTGCTGACGTGGCCCTAAATAATTACTATTATTAAACACCGGTGGTCGAAACTGCTGATTCTGATAATAAAAAGGCGGTGGAGCAAATTGCTGATACGGATTAACATAACGTGGCTGTTGCTGTCCACGTGGACGGCTCTGATTGGGTGTGATGACGTCATTGTACGGAGGAGTAGTAGTAGATGTGTTGTATGGTCTGTTCCGGTAACCTGAATACTGTTTCATGAAGTAAATAAATAAAAAGTGATTAATATTAGAAAATGAAGATTAAATTAAGTTAATTATTAAAAGACTAAAAGAGAGTGGTGGTTTACGGAGGGAGAGGGGCGGTGGGACATGGCGGAGACGGTGGGGAGGAGGTGACGGTGACGGTTGTTTTTCAGCATTTGATCGAGAGTGTTAGCGACGGTTAGCCATGGATCTAGGCGCGTTATCCACGCTCCTTGGTGCTACACGTGTCGTGAATTGTTGTTTTTTACCGTATCGGTACCTATAGTTTTTACTCATGTAAACTTCCCTCATACTTTAATTTACTATTTTTAAACGTCTTAAATTAATAATTCAGTCTAAAAATATATAAAAAAAATATAAATTAAATTTATCATATCACACTCACTTGGAAGTATTCTTACAAACAATAAAGAATTTATAAATTAATTAGTTAACGGTAAAATTGTCATTATGTAAAAAGTAAGAAAAAGAAACCTGAAAAAATAATGTTTTTATTAAACTGCGTGTTTTTTGTTGGTAGACTATTATTATGGGACGGAGAAATATTAAACTATGGATAAAAAAACTAAAGCAGGGAAAAAAGGTACAGTAATTATTTTTAATTTTTGGACAAAAGTTCGTAATTTTGTTTTTTCTATTCTCATCATCTATTCTAAAAATAGAGATTAACTTAAGATTTAAAGAAAAAATACGAAAGGGATCATTTTTGTCAAAAATCCAAAAATTTCAAAAATCGGGCAAAAGGTCAAATTTGTAAACTTTTTGAACTGGTTTTTATAAATGGTGATATTTCACTAATGAAAAAAAATGATATTTCATTGTTTTTTTCACTAGTGAAATATCACCAGTGATAAAATAATTTTATCACTGGTGATATTTTATTATCTCTCCTATTAAATGCAAAAAAAATTAAGAGGTACTAATACATCTACATGTTATACCTCATTTTAATGCACAAATCAAAACATTTTTTAAGAAATACAACTTTACAAGCCAAATGTATAACATGGTAGAATTAAATATAAAAGTGTATTTAATCTAACTCCCTTATAAAACAAATTACACCTTCTCTCCTATTAAATGCAAAAAAAATTAAGAGGTACTACTACATCTACATGTTATACCTCATTTTAATGCACAAATCAAAACATTTTTTAAGGAATACAACTTTACAAGCCAAATGTATAACATGGTAGAATTAAATATAAAAGTGTATTTAATACTCTTAATAAAACACCCAATTACATAAATATACAATATTATATGCACATTTTACAAATATTAAAACATCTGTATATTATATTAATGCAAACTATAATATACATATATTTCTCAAAAAAATTATAACATTACAAAAAATCTTATGCATGCATCAAATGAAAAGTGTAATTGAAAAATGGTTTATTACATTTAGTTTTTTTTTTCTTTAATCATTTACATAATTTTACTTGAACTTTCATATGTATATATCTATATTACATATAATGTTAAAAGTAATAATATCACTCGATTGAAATGTTTTTAGATAAAAGCTATTGAATCAGAAATTATAATAAAAAATAGGAATTATAAAACCGAAGAATTTAGTCACATGGTACCCGCCGCCGCATCGCGCGGGTACCCTGCTAGTTTTTTCACTAATGAAACATCACTGTTGATAAAAAAATCAGTTCGAAAATTTGTAATTTTAGTCCTTTCGTCGATTTTTTACATTTTTGACATTTTGGCAAAAATGATCCCTCCATATTTTGCTTCATGAGATTTAATTTTAAGTAATGAATATGTATGATTAGTTCCCTTGCTTGCAAGTAAAAAAAGGTTGTAAAATAACTCAACTTTTGTTTTTAAATGTATCTAGATTGTCTATATTTATTATCTTATGTAAACACCTTTATTTTTTACTAAATAATACAGACATTGTATTAATCCATACTATCTATTTATTTAATTTATTAAATAAATATTTTTCTGATCTAATCTTTAACTTGATGTTGATCTCTAATTGACCAATATAATTAAAAATATATATTGGTGATGTCATAATTTATTTAAATATATTCATTATTATAACTATAATAAAAGAGGAAAACACTGTTCCAAATAACAGTGGCCTTTCTCTCTCAAACGATACTGTTCCAATCAACAGTGATTTTGCCAAAAAAAAAAAACTACTGTTCCAATGAACACTATCTCCTCTCACACATATCATATTTTAAGATCCGAACCCGTCTCATCCTCACAATTATATTCCCACACAATCCCACCCACCTATGCAAAGGTACCCTTTTTAATTTTGATCGCACATATTCGTTATGCACACATATGATTATCATTGATTTGGTTTCCGGTGTTTTGGTATGCACACAGATTGATTGTCATGAATTTTAGCTTCATGATCAATTCGACCTTCGTTGGTTTATGGTGTTTGCTATTAACACATATCGATTGTGGTGAATTTGCACTTGATAATGAATTTCAGCTTCATTGGTTAATGGTGTTTGGTACATATTGATTGTCATGACTTTTAGCTTCATGATGAATTTGAGGTCCATTGGTTTATGCTCTTTCGCATGCCATGGTTTTGCCAGAACCATCTTTGTTGTCTCCGGCCTATTCGTTTCCGACATTAATGGTGCGGCGTTGTCGGCCGGTAGGTGGCGTTGTTTGTTTGGTTTCGATACCAAGATGTTGTAAACAAGTTAGCATTGTTTGGTGTGTGGGATTGATAAGATAAGAGGGATCACACGGATATTGGGTGTGCAGGCTTAAACAATTGGGGCTTTGGTTGATTAAGAGGCGAGCGACACGAATATGCCCACTGATATTTGCCTTGGCGTCTTCCGTGTGCTGAAAGAATTCAGTTTCACTTTAAATTTGTTTCATTGGCTGTCGGATAATCTTTGCGACATGGTTTGACGAGTAATTGTGGCGGGTGTGATGAATTTAATCAGTCGTGTGCTACTGGTGTTTACCGTTTAGATATAACTTTGTTTGGTTCGAAAGGTGGTTATGGTTGATCGTTGCCGTTGGTGCTTCTTTTTCGACATAATAAGATCTGGCTAAAACGAGGTAGTATGTAAAAAAATTCTGTTGTTTTGTGTTTCGAACCTTTGCTGCCCTTTTTTTCCTTATGAACTTATTATAATTTGAAAGGAATGAGCGCATAAGCTGCTAAATGAGCAGCTTATAAATTAAAGGGATGTTTGTTTATAGGCCGCTTAAGGCTTATTAGTTAAAAATAAGTTATAAACCAATGTTACTGGAATACAATGTCCCATATATTTCAGCTACACAATATAATACATTAATATTTAAATCATATTTTGCATGTTGTAATGGAGAGTTTCACTAAACTTATCCCTGAGAAATGTATCAACCTACTTCAAGTACATGTAACATCATGTTTTTTGTTTGTTTTGCAATTCTTTAGCTTGAAAATTGTAGCGTTAGAATGAATATACAGTTTTATATTGTGACGAACTTAGTTTCGTTTGCGTATCTACACTGACCAAAGAAAATAGGCCTGATGTTATTACTACACCATGCCGAAGACAAAAAGTACGCACACTATTCACTGGACCAAGCGCTGCGGCGGAGCGCGGGTACAAGAACTAGTTTAGATAAATAGATAGATTTATTTAACAAAAAAATCTTCTAACAAGGCATGCAAATAGGGATATAAAATAATTTTTTTATTGGCCCAAGTAACGGTGCAAAAATATAATACACGTAAAAAAACCTTCATTTGAAATTTGAATCCATCTTCTTCATGCGTTCTTCATCAATCCTCCATACCAGTTTTGCATCCTCTTTATCGATACTTCAAGGTATTATTTGTAATTTAATGTGTTGTAAGTCGATTTATGTTATAGTGTTAGCCCTATATTTTATATAGTCGAACAAGAATGTAATAGGTCATCTTAGTCGTTAATGGTCTTGTAATGTAATAGGTTAGTCGGGTTAACCGGACTTGGTCTTTAAGCTAATATTGTATAAGTTAGGGGTGCTAAGCCCAAGTGCAAGCCAAGCCCGGCCCATGAACAAGCCCACTAAAGCCATTAAGGCGTGGCATATATAAACTCTCTTCCATGTGTGGAAAAGGGTGTTGGTTAACATTTACTTTCTCTCTCTAGTTATGTTTTAACCTTCCATTCTCTATACTTTCTCTCTCTACCTTCATCTATTTCTCTCTCTAAATATCATCTTAATATTGTGTAATGGATTGAAGTGGGCTTAACAATTGGTATCAAGAGCCTATAATGGATAGGTGATTGAAGATTTGTGGTTATTGTTTTTTGATTCGTGATTTTATAAACAAATCATCTCCTCTAAAAAAAAATTGTGTTTTCGAGCTATAAATCTTCATACAAATTGCCTACAAAGTTGTGGTAGGAATTTGTGTTATTCATTTTGGTGATCTTTTCAGAAAAATTGGTAGTTTTGGTTTGATTATTTGGCAAAAAGTTTGAAAAATCAAGTTTTTGGAAGTCTAAGTTATTCGGAATATAAGGGTTTTGTTGTTCGGAATAATAGGGTTTAGATATTCCGAATTGTGTATTGATCTCAGGATTCCGAATTAGCATCAAGTTATCATATTCCGAATTAGAATCACGGTGCACATTCCGAATTAGAAGCAAGTTCCACATTCCGACATATAATCCATTTCATCTTCCGAATTAGAAACTGGATTCCGGATTAGCTTAAGATATCATATTCCGGATAAGCCTCTTGTTTCACATTCCGAATTGATTAAAGATTTCACATTCCGAATTGATTAAAGATTTCACATTCCGAATTGATTAAAGATTTCACATTCCGAATTGATTAAAGATTGCACATTCCGAAATAATAGAAGATCGCACATTCCGAATAGATCGAAGATCACTCATTCCGAATTGTTATTCGGAATCTCACATTCCGAATTGTTATTCGGAATCACACATTTCGGATTGTACTTCGGATTACGTATTCCGACTTGTATACTGGTCAAGATTCCGACTTCTGTTATTCCAACTTATGTTTAGTACTCAAATTCCGAATTGTGTGCTAAACTCATATTCTGACTTATACACCACAGATTTGGATTCCGACTTATTTACATAAGTTTGGATTCCAACTTATACACAAAGTAGGATTCCGACTTTTGTTCCAAGAGGTATTCCGATTTAAGCCAATTTTTTGTTTGAAGTCCTGGAAAACCTGGTATAACTTAGTAAAACTGGTTTTATAGTTTGAAAAGCCTTATGCTTATCTTATAAAAACTGTTTAACATGTTAACCATTAAGCCAATATAGGTCATAAAATATCAACGTGCATGAATACTTGGAGGGGTGACCTCATCATGCAATTAGAGGGGTTGCCTCTAATTAATATAAGTTTGGGTAGGAGGGATCAGCTCCTTGTGAAGGATGCAAGGCACACACCACATTCACTTGAATAATCTGTTAAAAACATGTAACCTAGGATGCACCCATACGCCCCACATGATAACATAATAATATGGCCAAAAGCTAAAAGGGACGCCACGAGCTATCACTCCGCCGTGGTGAAGTCATAATACTGGTGCCTCTAGTGTTATGGTTATGGTACCTCCATAACTAGGTGAAACTGGTCATGCATGTATATGGCTTAGGCATTTAAATTAAACATAAGCAAATCAAAACATATAAAACATATACTGGGAAAACAGTTGGCTGCATACGGGGAATCCTAATAAGGAAAGAATGTCCATACTGAAAGGACGGAGAATCCGTACCTTATGTCCAGTGAACAAAGAAGACGAACGGAAGAGAGTCCTACTTCGATCTCACTAATGCTACATAAATAGTATACGTGTATAAGTATTCTGATTACTGAGTACGTAACTGGTTTTATATCGTGACTTAGCTTGTTTTATATGTTCATGTCATGTTTTACTGATTTTAATGTTATACTGTGTTTATCATGTATTCTGGATATTCCGATTAAGTATTTCTTGTATTATTATACTTGTTGTGTAATAATAAGTAACTTTCTAAAAATAGCAGGTTTCCTAAAATAGAAAGTTTCCAAAAATAGAAAGTTTCCAAAAATAGATTAACTACTTAAAATAAATAAGTTTCTAAAAATAGAAAGTTTCCCAAAATAGTAAGTTTCCTGAAATAGAAAGTTTCCATATTTAAAAATAAGCTAGATTAAAAAGCTAATAAGATAAGCTTAAGTTTTACTCATTAAATATACCAAGTCATGTGATTAATAGTATAGTTTGTTAATTATAACATGTTAATCAAATAAACTATATGCTATACGATTTAATTAAGTATAATCATGATTTAATTAAATTAAAGTGTATATAATATATAGGTTAAAACATGTATTAATATTTATATTAATATAACCTAAGTCATGAAAATTAATTAATTATATGTCATGTTTTAATAATTAATTAATTATTATAGTCTAATTTACATAAATAAATACTTAGGTTAAACTCATGTATTATTAAATATTAATAATAAACCTAAGTTCATGTTTTAATTAAATTAATTATATGCCATGTTAAACTAATTTAATTGACTTGTAAATAAATATACTTGTAAAACTATTAAACTTGTAAAAATAATAAACCGAACCCACGTATTATTTTTATTAAAACATGTCGTGAATCGGTCCGTGAACCCGTGAACCAGTCGAACCAAACCCCACCAAAACAGTGGCAAACCGATTGCCCCTGCTTGCGGTTAAGCTGCCACCGGCTGCTGTCGGTGGTCTTGTCCTCTCGGCCAACCGCTGACACAAAAAGGGTTCCCACCGGCAGTTACCGGTGGCCCTGCTTGTTGCGGTGGTTCCCCTGCTTACAATAAATAGCCACCGGCTTTAGCCGGTGGTGGGGCTGTGTGGCTGCCGAGACCAACCGAACCACAAGACACCCCCGACGCACGTCGGGGTGTCTTGTTCCTTGCTGTTGACCGAAACCCACCACCGAAACATGTGTCTCGTGTGGTGGTGTGAACCAAACGACGCCGACAGTCGTAGGAATCTCAGTTTGTGTGGCGGCCGAACACCAAACCCGAAAACATCCCAATTGATTTTCCCCACCATGATTTTTAGCATGTTTTTAATCTTGTTTAATTATTCCCATGATCACATGTTCATAAAATCAAAAAAAGAATTAAAAAAAAGGTTTTCGGATTACCAAAACGCGTGTAATGAATAGATCTTGAATACACGAACACTCCTAGAATTCTTAGCTAAAAATCAAACCAAACACCTTCTTGTGGTGATGATGCCGCCGGCCAAGGAGAGAGACAAGAGAGATTTAGGGTTTTTAATTTTTCTAAAAGTTCTTCTGTGAATGAATATTGTTTTCCATATTTGTTTCTTTAGTAAAAATCAACATGGGCTGGGCCCCCTCTCCTTGTTGTGCCGCGGCTAGTAGGGCCCACAAAGGGAAACCCGTAACTTTTCCGTGTTCTAAATTATTACGTGTTCTTGTGCTTATATTTACGTGACATTATTATTAAATATTCGTGTTATTATATATACTTGTACGTAGTCGTAATAATAATTACGTAAATACATAATTATACGTTCGTGATTCTTACGTTCATGATTTCATGTTCGTGATTTAATTATTATTGATAATAATTATCGTGCATTTATACATACTTAATACTTATCGTGTAATAACACGTACGTAGTTCTTGTAATTTATATTCGTGAAACGTATTCATGTTATATAAGGAAAGTTTTAATCATGTACGTACGATTATAAGTGTACTGTTCATGGTAAAATCATGCGGGTTTTACAATATTCATGTGACCAGCATAAGCAAGGAATAGTCTAATCGCCTCCAATCGTGCAACAGGAGCAAAGGATTCTTCAAAGTCAATACCCAAAGCTTGTTTGTAACCTCGAGCAACCAATCTAGATTTGTTCTTTAACACTCCACCTAACTCATCGAGTTTAACCTTATATACCCACAACAATGTAAGGATGTCAACGTTGTCGGGTAGAGGAACTAATTCCCATACTTCAAGGCGTTGAAATTCATTAAGTTCCTCTTGCATGGCTTTAGTCCAAGATGATTGTGTCATGGCTTGTTGCCAAGATGTAGGTTCCTTCTTGTAGAGAAACGTATCAAAGAAGCAATATAATGCGTTCTCTTGTAGTTGATGACGTGTCAAGACTGGTCGATCGATGTCACCAATAATATTGCGGACTGGGTGATCCTTTGTCCATTTGGTATTGTGATTTTCAATCCATGGTGGTCGGGAGTAAATGATTGCAGGAGCTTCCTCTGAGGTAGACGCACCGTTAGGGTTTTCAGGTATTTGTGAACCAAAGAATGGAAGCTCTTGTAGGTGAGCAAGTTCCAAATCATGATCATAGTAATCCTCTTCAACATCATTTAACAAGTGGGGGTGATGATTCGGGAGTAGTTTGAGAATTATTGGGGGATGGTGCATCTGGTTCAATAGTGACAGTAGATGCATCGGACTGGTTTCCATTAACTTGAGCAAAAACTTCGGGAATCGGAGCTACTGCTGCAGGTGCTAGAGAATCATCACTTGGAGGATCAAAGAATTCATCAAACATAGGTTGAAATAACTCATCCCACTCGAGCCTTTTAGGTGGTGTAAATGATGGAGAAGTAGGATTGTTGGGAGTTAATCCGGAACTAATCGTACCGGTTCTCATCTCATGAAGTGCGGGTTCAGAGTTGTGTTGCTCAGAAGCATCGCTGTCAGCTCATCAAAATCGGCATCTAAAGTTTTTACTATCTTGCCAAGACGACGGTTATAAATCTGGTAAACTTTCTTTGCGGTTGAGTAACCAATGAAAATTCCAATATCAGCCTTCGGTTGAAGTTTGCCCAAATTTTCACTATTAGTATTTGGATAGCAAAGTGCACCAAACACATGAAGAAATGAAATATCGGGCTTGTGTCGAAGTAGCTCATATGGATTTTTTCCATGGCGCTTACAAATGATGGAGCGGTTTTGGGTATAACATGCGGTTGCCACTACTTCAGCTCATAAGAATAAAGGAGCATTCGCATAAATCAACATAGTTCTAGCAGCTTCCATAAGTGTACGGTTACGTCTTTCCACGACACCGTTTTGTTGTGGAGTGCGAGCAACTGAAGTTTCATGTGAAATACCAACCTCTTCATAATAATCTCGTAGAGTCTTATTAACGAACTCAGTTCAATTATCAGTTCGAATGCGGCGAACAGTAGCATTAAGACGCACCTGGATCATCTTATGAAAAGTAACAATATATGCTGGTGCTTGATCCTTGGTTGCTAAGAACTTAACCCATGTAAATATTGAATAATCATCCACCATGACGAGGATGTATTTTCGACCACTCACACTAGCCGTACGCATACATGGGATTGGTTTCCTTTCTTCAACTACGTGGGGGAAGAAATGTCTTGATTCTTTCTAGTATGCATAACTTGAAATTTCAGGGGGAAGAAAAATTCAGAAGAATTATTCAAGCGTGAGAAGAGACGTTTTTGATCTACTTGGTGTGCCCCAAACTTTCAGTCACTCATAGCAACATTATCATTTCATATGATGGGGTTTGCTTGTTAAATTCCGTTGCACGCTTAATCATTCTAAGCTTTATTGAAAGCTTTGAAAATGCTTATGAGGATTGTCGGTTTAGGAGAAAGCTATTAAAAGCTTCTACATCAAGATTATGTGGCATGAATTAGGGGGAAGTTAATTCAGAAGCTTCTCCTTAACCAGAAGTATATGAATTACTTAGCTCGTGCTGTTACAGTATTTCTACTACAAGTTACTACAAAGATGAGTCGTTTTGAAGTGAAGACTTGAAGTCAAAAGCCTCATAAGACTTCATCAGCATTGGATGCTTCATGGAAGCTTTTGTTCTTAATCGTTATGTACTTGTTAGGAAAAATATTGTAAGGAATTCTACACGTCATCCCATGGGGGAAGATTGTTGGAAATTCATTTTATGTGACGACATTTAAGAATTCCCATTAGTTATCATAGTCACTCACGCAAGGACTAGACTAGGAAACTATGTATAGTGTAGGAGCGTGAGTGACTATATATACCCCTCAAAGGCTTCCAAGGTGTGAGACCCCCAAAATCTGACATGGAACAACTAGGCAACGAGGGGGTAACACGTCATAGTACAAGAAACAATGAATTACAGTTGACACAAAGCTGACGTAATAAAAGCATATATATCACATCATAAATGATCAGAGTTTTAAACATAGGTCCCAGAGTTTTATATGCGAAAAGATATATTATTTCATCATGATTTATAACATAAAGTTTCCCAAAAAAATATAATAAATTTCTGACAGTTTATACTAAAACCAGTCTTTTAAAAGCATCACAGAAATCTCCAAGCTGCGATAATATCCTGCGGGCTCCCATCCAAGCAAAGCTAAGTAATAATACATGAGATTAAACATGTAAAATCGTCAACACAAAGTTGAGTGAAATTCATAGGTTTAGCAATAAAGGTGTGGAACACAAGCATTCATTTGTAAAACAAGTAAATAGAGAAAATGGTTATGATCATTAACCATAGTCTGAAACCAATATTATTGTTGTTTAGTTCATGAACCAAAGCTTAACTCAAAGTAAGTTCCTCTAGGGAGTATTCAGCCTAAATACTCAAGTATAAACAAATGTAAGTGCGTCAAGGTAATCGGGACGGGGATTGTCAATCCCGATGGATCCACCCACAACATTCGCGCTTAGCGCAAAGCATACGGGACAATTAACGGTTCATGATCAAGAGAGAAAACTTAAGGCTATTAACTATAATCAATAATATCAATGAAAACTGTTGGAAGACATACAAGTCTGAATAGCATACAAGTTCTGGATAGTATACAGTTTTAAATGGATGTGTTCCACCATGTAAAATCTCACCCGCATTTAGAAACATTGTTCAAGTAAAAGAAAGGGCTATGAACTCACCTTTAGTAAGTAATCACAAGGTAAAAGGGGCTGAGCAAAAAGAAGTCTTCACGGACCTATGCAATGGTGACGCGTAACAAGAATGCGTTCAATGAAGCAATAACGTTTTAGAAGTGGTGGGACATAGTATGACTAGGTAACTTGCGTGCGATGGCGAGACCTAAGCTTAAGTTAAAATTTTGACCCAACACCTTGAACCTACTGTAATAACCTAATATCAACCTTGTATGATGGTCCAAGCATTTATGTATGGGTTCCGAACACGTTTAAGACTCGGCTTGAAAAACCAAAACAAGGGACTGCATTCAGTTTTCAAAAAAAGGCTGTGAAGATTTGGTCATATCTAAAAATCTATAATTGTACAGGAGGTGAAATTTCTTGACATGTATAGGTATTTCTCTTACCTTTAAAAGTTGGGAAAGAACAGCCCTAGAACTATTTTCAATCAACAGGAAATGCACTTTTAGTGACAGACTATCAAAACATAAAGTTGTAAACGTCTTTCGTACCTTACGGTAGATTAAGCATAAATCCCAATCGGTAAAAGATTTTGACACGAAACCAAAAAGAGAAGTTTTATTATATTTGTAGCTACTGTAAAAAGTCATAAAATCATAAATTAATCCTTTTTACCCAAGTCAATTTACCCACGTTTTAAGCATAACATTCAGATTTGACCTAGTTTAGTAAAACGACCGTTTCGGACTCATCCGGACACTTCCCGTTTCCATCCAACTCAACACATACTAATCACATCAGTGGGTATCCATTTTTCAAATAAAAACAAGGTCATATGTTTAAGAAAATTTTGCCATGACCTGTTTGTTTCTGTGGTGATTTCCATACTACAAAAACAACTCCATTTAGCTACCTAACCTCAATCAAGCAACACTTAGGCTATACCAAATCGCCACGCAAGTGTCCTAAGTCCTAATATGCCCTAAGTATCTATAATCTCAGTGGGTTTCACCCAAGGAATTCAAAATTCATGAATAAAAAGAATCAAAGTACTAGTAACATCAAAACTAAAATGCTAGGAGTGACTATACCTTCATAACACGTAGGAATTAATCCAAACACGCAAATTAAACAATTCCTCCTCCTTGATCCTTAGAAATTTAGTGGCCCTTAGCCACGTGTTAAGTCAATCACGGTACTCAGCAACTGAGTAGAAACAATGTAGTGAGACGATCACCGACGATATGGATGCCCGGGGAAAACACGAAAATCGCAACCTATCACAATAAGGCGCGCGTTAAGACTCGAACTCAATATCGATATATATACCAAATATAACATGACTCAAATGTTTTCAAAGTATACACGTTTCAAAACCATTGACACGAATCAAATGAATTCATACTACCCATTTATCCAGCGTTACTCGTTAAAACACTTGAACACTTGAAAATGACTCGTCATACGACGCCAAGTCAACGCAAGTCAAACTATCCTTTACCCTTATTTGGACCAGTAGCTAAGTCATTTATATAATGACTAAGCACTTGAGTAAGTCACCATGTCCGATGGTGAACACTCAAACACACGCAACACAAGCATTGAACTACGTGTCCAAAATAAAAATCAGCAAGTACACCCCGAATGTACACACCGATCTACCCTATCTAGACTTGTCCGTTTTACATGAAAATTGGTGTCAAGGTCACTTATAACCTGTATAAGACCTCATCAAAATTTGAGCCAAAGTTCACACTTTAAAATCCATCAGCTCGACGCTTTACTCGACTCCAAATTTTAGGACAGATTTGTACACTTGTTTTGTAAAACCGTTTGGACCACTTTAAAAGTACTAACCCGACAATCCGTCTTTTGAAACCACTACTAGACTCATCAAACTCAGTTTGTAAACTTTGAAAATCAGTAGTATCAACTATCTAACCAAGCCTAAAGTCCCCGAGAGTCGACCCAAAATCAGCCACAATTTCAGATTGTGCCGACTTGCGTCTCCCGGTACACGAAAACTAAAACTAGCATAACTTTTGACTCGTAATGAGTTATAAGCTCTATCTTATACCAAAACGACCGTCTCGGAAAACTCTACAACAATTTCAAATAATCTCAGTCTTTCACAGACCTTAAACCCACGAAACATACTGTTTAAGGCTGCTGTCCTAAATTAGCTTTTTAAAAAACATGACAAATCTATTTTTCACTCAAAACCAATCATTCCCATACCCCTAGGATCACTATACTATCATACCCATCAACCAAACACTCCTAAAAACACTTGTATGAATAATCTAACAAAAATCAAAGATTAAAAACAAGACTTTTAAGGATCAAAACATGATAATCTTACCAAATATAACATATGCAAGATGATTACAACATCATACAATCATGAAATCAAAAGTTCTTGAAAGCTTGATGCATGTGGGTGTTTTTAGTATCAAAAGAATCACCATTGAATTTTATGAATGGGTCTTGTTTTAGTTTTTGTCAAATCATGATGGATGGTGGTGGATTGTGGTGGTGGAGTGGCGGTAAAATGGAGAGGGGAGGGAGGAGTGTTGATTTTTTTAAATGTGTTTATGTGTGGGTGGAAGTGGAAGAAATGGGTTTATATATGGTAGGTAGTGGAGGGACCAAAGTTGCCAATTTGCAAACTTGTGGATCTAAATACAATTAATAGTTTTAAAGGGTAGAAAATGGTTATTGGTAAATATTAAAAATATTTACGGGGCTCGGGTTTCGTAAAAATACTTTTCAAAGTTACAATGCATCGTAAAAATGATTATACGATTTCTCGACACGACTTAATACGTAATTAAAACGACATCATCGAAAATATTAATTATCGAAACAATCGATAAGTAAACGTAAAATTTTGAGCATCCGTCGGTATCGCGATCACTAGGAATTTTCGTTGTACATTGATTTGAATAAACTCGTTGTAAAACGCACACGGGTGATTTTAAATCAAAAAACATTGATTTAAAATAAATATGGAAAAATAAAATGAAAATTTATAATTCCATACAAAGTATTTATCGATGATCAGAAAAATACTTAAAAAAAATATAATTTAAAAATCTCAGGATTTACATATAGCAATACAAGAAAACGTAATACGTTGGAAAAATTCAAGAAGCACGAATAAAAAGAATAAAATAATGTTGGGAAAGTACGGGTTCTCACAGTCTTCCCCCCTAAAGGAACTCTGGTCCCTAGAGTTCTCCTGAAAACAGTAGAAAATGCAAACAAGAGGAGGTACAAAGTGTAGAACAAATTCATTGCTTCCCAGGTAAACTTCCGTACCATGATGAATCTTAACGGTTAGAATTCACTATGCTTTAGTTTCTTAACTCCTTTTCGTATAACTTTTCAGTCTTGGATTAGGATAACGATCTTTCAATACGGAGATACATTGAGAGATAGAGTTGTTGGAAATACGTGCGATAAACTAACAAGAATGAACACAAGAATCGCTTAAACAGGCAAAGTGCGATAAAATGAACCAAGATTGTAAATCAACAAGGGGTCGCAAATCGTGCAACTGTAAAACGTGAAAATCTTAAAACGTAAGAATTTATTTACAAGAGAAATAGAAGGGAAAAAATGAATAACATATGATTGTTTAAAATACAAGTTGTCACAATCAGTTGTCTAGGATTTTGGTATTACTTTAAAACTCAGTTTATGTATTTCCTTGATTAAAAGAAAATTTCACAAGGTGTAGTAATTTAAAATCAAACTATCTATATTTAGGGAGTAAGCTGTTGCTATATCTTTTTCTTGATCAGGATTTTCAAAGCAAAAGTAGAACAGTTCAAGATAGTTATCCTTATCGGCTTAAGAACTTTTGGATGACTGTATTAAATTATCGTTAAAACTCGGGTTTATCGTCACCATTAGAGAAAATTCAGATTTTTTTTCCAAGTTATTTTGAATCATTGTTAGAAATTATAAATTAATTTAAATAATTTCATTAGGTTGACAATAAAGTATGATATAATCAAATACTTTAAAAGATACAACTTGATATCTTTTGAAACATTAGGTAAATTTACCAAAGAGGATATATAGATCCGATTACTTAACTTGAAACAGTTATTTTGGTAATTTAAACATTTGATAAAATGTATAAAATGTTCTTAAAAGTTAATAATAATTTTTTTTAGAAATTTAAGAAAGTGTTTAAGATATCAAACGATAAACACGTAACAATTTCTGGTTTTCAAAAGGTGACAAGACAGCAACGAATGTGAATCATATAAAGGTCAACAATCTGTATGCGAGCAATATACAAAGGAATAAGACGGAAGTCGTATCAATTCTTAACAAACGTGGTAGAATAGTCACGTCAATAATAAAAATAATAAGAAACAATGATTATAGCAAGATTAATTCACGAGTGCGGTTGGCGTCACCAATAACGGCTTATTAAGTTCTCGGTGGTCGAAATACGATCGAAAGGGAAAAGCCACACAACGAATTTTCGAATCAAAGAAAATTCTTAAGAAGTCAATTGAGAGAAGTTCCAGTAAGATGAACAACATTAGCAATGAAAGGCGAAATCAACACATGATTCACACGAATGAAATTTCAAGACGATAGTATCTTAACACATATCATGGCAATTACACGTAATCATCGTTCACGTCCAGTCATAAATCACTAATCGCGTCCAGAGACGTTTCGAAGGTCTACCAAAATAGATAGAGATGGTCAATCGATGTAGGAGCATAGCAACGTTGAAACTTTCAAGTCGGGTATCAATGGTAAGAATTTAGGCAAATGGTAACGAAAATTGTATCATGAGGATGATGAGGTAACAAGTAAAGCAAGGATCATTGAGTAAAGAAATCTGTGCTTGAGGCATGTATTTTGTTCAAGAAAGGATAAGGGTTCATAGGTGTATGTCGCAAACTGTTGTTACTCGCACAAGAAGTAAAAGTTTTCAAAACTTATATTTATCTAACTTTTTAAGAAGCATAATTAAAAAGTTGATTCTTGGTTAAATATTTAAGGTGACTACTATTTGGCCTTGCATGGCTCCTTCTAAATTAGGCATAGGTGATCAGGCCATGCATAATTCAGGACTAGCAATGCGATGCTCAGCTTCGTCAGCCAATATTACATATCATATGATTTAAAATATGCATATAATGTCATTTGTAAAAACAGAAATCAAAATAGTTTATGAAACTATTTGCTAATAAGTTACTGGCTAACTGTTTTAAATCGACAATTCGTATAGTTACAAGGGTTCTTTATAAGACCGTATTAGAACAATTTGTGAAAATACATTGTAAAATTAATATAAGTTAATTTTATAAGATAACATTCAATTATTTAAGAAAGCCCAAATGAAACCTTTTTTTAAAATGATTCGTAAACCAGACCAGTTTGAGTTGTATGGTAACATGACAATAGTTTATAAAGTAGCGAGTGGGTTACAAGAGGGAAGTAAGGAGTAGTTCAATACAACCAATAAAATGGTTACAAGGTGATTAGGTTTCAAGAGGTTTAGCCGAAATCGTCAGGAGACACGTGTCAAGATGATAACCAACGATATGAAAGAAAGATCTTCAAATCTCGGTCCAAATCAGTGGTACGATAGAAGCAAAGAAAGACAATGGAATGACAAATAAGTCATAAATAAAAGAAGGAATAAGGAATCCGTATGTGCACATCGTAATTTATTTGACAAAAATATACTTTTAAGAAAGTAGGGTATCAGTTAACAAATAGTACAATCACTTCGAAAAGCTTCTATATTAGGAAGTTACCGAATTTCAAAAGTTCATGATCTAGGTACATGTATGACCGAACTCAAAGTTACTATTCTATTCTTTTCAAACGCAATCATTGTTTTTAGTTTGCAAAATATCATTAGTTAAAGTTTTACGAGCTCAAACGAACTCAAAAACGCTTCAATCCATGTTTTTAACTTTTATTAGTATTGACCTTTGGGTTTGACTAGACCAATTAACTCACTAAACGATATTCTAAGACTCAAAGTCTAATGCATTTCGATGTAAAACAATGTTTTGAACAACTTTCTGGTTTTACCCGAGACTTGAAACGGAATAAAAATGGACGAAAATGCCCTAGCATTAAATCTGTTAACAAAATGATATTTTCGCATTATTCAGAAAATAACTTCTTAGATTTTACAATCTCAAATGAGCGTAACTTGCTCGATTTTAAAGTTTACTGGTCAAATTTTATGTCCTAAACGGACGTCTCAACATGTAGAAATATATATATTTTTATGTCTAAGGTTATAAAAATATTGTCTCGACACTGTTAAACTTCCTGTAAAGTTTCTGTACAAAGTATATTTTTTGACACAGCTTGAAATTAAATCCAAATTTCATGATAACTCACAATTAATGTACACATAGGACTTGTGGATTCCATAAAGACGAAAGAAGGTAAACTGTATAATTAGTCATGTAAAGAAAACACAGTATAGAAATGGTTCAAGAATGCCAACGATAATCGGAGACATAAAAAAAACGACGCATATCATCCGTGTCTTCGGCTGCAAGATGCAATGCAGAAAGGTCTCTTGGTGGCATGATTTCCAAAATCACAAGATATATCGAGAAAGAAACGGGACAATAACAAGTGGCATTCCTGGAGCGAGGAGGTTCAATGAAAAGGGAGGATACAAGTAGGATCGTATTCCAAACAATATATCACATAATAAATGACGATTATGTGTTCAAGGTACAACGGATGTTCTAAGTTGAAATCGAAACGTAGAATGGTCAATGAAGTAAGATGTAATCCATGTACAAGTGTCGCGTAAAACGGTGGCGTAAAGGTAAATCAAGATTATGAAAACCCACAATATTATTTAGTACTGATTCAACGAATTCTTCGAGGTGTGAGACTCACACGATGTCCTTTAGTCTTTCTGGGAGACACATTGAGCTACACAATGGTCTATAGACTAGACATTCAATTATGAATGGTCAGAAAGAAAATCTGCGTATCTAAGTAGATATTTTAAGGGAAATAAACAATGAAAGCAACACACACGATAGTAGAATGAAAATCAGAAGTTCATCGAAAACAACACTTATTCAATCCTGAACAATGGTATCGCGAGAGTATGCACAACACGTATCAACGAGTCAAGAAAAACAGACGGTTCAAACCGAACGAGCATATATAGTCAGTCGTATCACGCATAAATGAAATAGCAATAGTACTCTGAAAAATGAGTATGAAAAGTCGGCAGCATACGCGCTCTGAATACAAGTATGTAACGTCATAACGATATAATATCATTGCAATAAGATCAATTCACAAGAACAAGAATTCAAGAAATACAGTATAGGCAGATGTAATCACAGTAACATTCAATGATAATTCATGAAGCACATAGGCTTTGAAAAGACATAGTAATTATCGTCATTAGCGTAAAGTAATATTTCAAAATGAAATCAAGAGATGAAATACTACAACGATAATTAAAAGTAAATAATAAGGATTAGAGAGTTACCCGCGAAGATATCGAGCAGCAATGGCAAATTCTGTGTTTGACACTTAGAAACAATAAAATATTTGAACTTTCGGTTATAGACTAAGTTTTGAAAAACGACTCAGTTCCCTATAACCATCGCTCTGATACCAATCTGTGAGACCCCCAAAATCTGACATGGAACAACTAGGCAACGAGGGGGTAACACGTCATAGTACAAGAAACAATGAATTACAGTTGACACAAAGCTGACGTAATAAAAGCATATATATCACATCATAAATGATCAAAGTTTTAAACATAGGTCCCAGAGTTTTATATGCGGAAAGATATATTATTTCATCATGATTTATAACATAAAGTTGCCCAAAAAAATATAATAAATTTCTGACAGTTTATACTAAAACCAGTCTTTTAAAAGCATCACAGAAATCTCCAAGCTGCGATAATATCCTGCGGGCTCCCATCCAAGCAAAGCTAAGTAATAATACCTGAGATTAAACATGTAAAATCGTCAACACAAATTTGAGTGAAATTCATAGGTTTAGCAATAAAGGTGTGGAACACAAGCATTCATTTGTAAAACAAGTAAATAGAGAAAATGGTTATGATCATTAACCATAGTCTGAAACCAATATTATTGCTGTTTAGTTCATGAACCGAAGCTTAACTCAAAATAAGTTCCTCTAGGGAGTATTCAGCCTAAATACTCAAGTATAAACAAATGTAAGTGCGTCAAGGTAATCGGGACGGGGATTGTCAATCCCGATGGATCCACCCACAACATTCGCGCTTAGCGCAAAGCATACGGGACAATTAACGGTTCATGATCAAGAGAGAAAACTTAAGGCTATTAACTATAAGCAATAATATCAATGAAAACTGTTGGAAGACATATAAGTCTGAATAGCATACAAGTTCTGGATAGTATACAGTTTTAAATGGATGTGTTCCACCATGTAAAATCTCACCCCGCATTTAGAAACATTGTTCAAGTAAAACAAAGGGCTATGAACTCACCTTTAGTAAGTAATCACAAGGTAAAAGGGGCTGAGCAAAAAGAAGTCTTCACGGACCTATGCAATGGTGACGCGTAACAAGAATGCGTTCAATGAAGCAATAACGTTTTAGAAGTGGTGGGACATAGTATGACGAGGTAACTTGCGTGTGATGGCGAGACCTAAGCTTAAGTTAAAATTTTGACCCAACACCTTGAACCTACTGTAATAACCTAATATCAACCTTGTATGATGGTCCAAGCATTTATGTGTGGGTTCCGAACACGTTTAAGACTCGGTTTGAAAAACCAAAACAAGGGACTGCATTCAGTTTTCTAAAAAAGGCTGTGAAGATTTGGTCATATCTAAAAATCTATAATTTTACAGGAGGTGAAATTTCTTGACATGTATAGGTATTTCTCTTACCTTTAAAAGTTGGGAAAGAACAGCCCTAGAACTATTTTCAATCAACGGGAAATGCACTTTTAGTGACAGACTATCAAAACATAAAGTTGTAAACGTCTTTCGTACCTTACGGTAGATTAAGCATAAATTCCAATCGGTAAAAGATTTTGACACGAAACCAAAAAGAGAAGTTTTATTATATTTGTAGATACTGTAAAAAGTCATAGAATCATAAATTAATCCTTTTTACCCAAGTCAATTTACCCACGTTTTAAGCATAACATTCAGATTTGACCTAGTTTAGTAAAACGACCGTTTCGGACTAATCCGGACACTTCCCGTTTCCATCCAACTCAACACATACTAATCACATCAGTGGGTATCCATTTTTCAAATAAAAACAAGGTCATATGTTTAAGAAAATTTTTCCATGACCTGTTTGTTTCTGTGGTGATTTCCATACTACAAAAACAACTCCATTTAGCTACCTAACCTCAATCAAGCAACACTTAGGCTATACCAAATCGCCACGCAAGTGTCCTAAGTCCTAATATGCCCTAAGTATCTATAATCTCAGTGGGTTTCACCCAAGGAATTCAAAATTCATGAATAAAAAGAATCAAAGTACTAGTAACATCAAAACTAAAATGCTAGGAGTGACTATACCTTCATAACACGTAGGAATTAATCCAAACACGCAAATTAAACAATTCCTCCTCCTTGATCCTTAGAAATTTAGTGGCCCTTAGCCACGTGTTAAGTCAATCACGGTACTCAGCAACTGAGTAGAAACAATGTAGTGAGACGATCACCGACGATATGGATGCCCGGGGAAAACACGAAAACCGCAACCTATCACAATAAGGCGCGCGTTAAGACTCGAACTCAATATCGATATATATACCAAATATAACATGACTCAAATGTTTTCAAAGTATACACGTTTCAAAACCATTGACACGAATCAAATGAATTCATACTACCCATTTATCCAACGTTACTCGTTAAAACACTTGAACACTTGAAAATGACTCGTCATACGACGCCAAGTCAACGCAAGTCAGACTATCCTTTACCCTTATTTGGACCAGTAGCTAAGTCATTTATATAATGACTAAGCACTTGAGTAAGTCACCATGTCCGATGGTGAACACTCAAACACACGCAACACAAGCATTGAACTACGTGTCCAAAATAAAAATCAGCAAGTACACCCCGAATGTACACACCGATCTACCCTATCTAGACTTGTCCGTTTTACATGAAAATTGGAGTCAAGGTCACTTATAACCTGTATAAGACCTCACCAAAATTTGAGCCAAAGTTCACACTTTAAAATCCATCAGCTCGACGCTTTACTCGACTCCAAATTTTAGGACAGATTTGTACACTTGTTTTGTAAAACCGTTTGGACCACTTTAAAAGTACTAACCCGACAATCCGTCTTTTGAAACCACTACTAGACTCATCAAACTCAGTTTGTAAACTTTGAAAATCAGTAGTATCAACTATCTAACCAAGCCTAAAGTCCCCGAGAGTCGACCCAAAATCAGCCACAATTTCGGATTGTGCCGACTTGCGTCTCCCGGTACACGAAAACTAAAACTAGCATAACTTTTGACTCGTAATGAGTTATAAGCTCTATCTTATACCAAAACGACCGTCTCGGAAAACTCTACAACAATTTCAAATAATCTCAGTCTTTCACAGACCTTAAACCCACGAAACATACTGTTTAAGGCTGCTGTCCCAAATTAGCTTTTTAGAAAACATGACAAATCTATTTTTCACTCAAAACCAATCATTCCCATACCCCTAGGATCACTATACTATCATACCCATCAACCAAACACTCCTAAAAACACTTGTATGAAAAATCTAACAAAAATCAAAGATTAAAAACAAGACTTTTAAGGATCAAAACATGATAATCTTACCAAATATAACATATGCAAGATGATTACAACATCATACAATCATGAAATCAAAAGTTCTTGAAAGCTTGATGCATGTGGGTGTTTTTAGTATCAAAAGAATCACCATTGAATTTTATGAATGGGTCTTGTTTTAGTTTTTGTCAAATCATGATGGATGGTGGTGGATTGTGGTGGTGGAGTGGCGGTAAAATGGAGAGGGGAGGGAGGAGTGTTGATTTTTTTTAAATGTGTTTATGTGTGGGTGGAAGTGGAAGAAATGGGTTTATATATGGTAGGTAGTGGAGGGACCAAAGTTGCTAATTTGCAAACTTGTGGATCTAAATACAATTAATAGTTTTAAAGGGTAGAAAATGGTTATTGGTAAATATTAAAAATATTTACGGGGCTCGGGTTTCGTAAAAATACTTTTCAAAGTTACAATGCATCGTAAAAATGATTATACGATTTCTCGACACGACTTAATACGTAATTAAAACGACATCATCGAAAATATTAATTATCGAAACAATCGATAAGTAAACGTAAAATTTTGGGCATCCGTCGGTATCGCGATCACTAGGAATTTTCGTTGTACATTGATTTGAATAAACTCGTTGTAAAACGCACACGGGTGATTTTAAATCAAAAAACATTGATTTAAAATAAATATGGAAAAATAAAATGAAAATTTATAATTCCATACAAAGTATTTATCGATGATTAGAAAAATACTTAAAAAAAGTATAATTTAAAAATCTCAGGATTTACATATAGCAATACAAGAAAACGTAATACGTTGGAAAAATTCAAGAAGCACGAATAAAAAGAATAAAATAATGTTGCGAAAGTACGGGTTCTCACACAAGAAGGGGTTGTTGTTTGTGTTTTTCCCATTTTTATTCAATACACTTTTTCTTTTTTTCTCTTTACACACACAACCCTCTCTTTAACTCATCCATGGCTGCCTTCATTTACCACCACCCACCAAGACCACCGGATCATAGTAAATAGCAAACCTACAAAGAGATACAATGCATAAATGAAAAGTAAAAGATATATAATTCAAAGACATGAAAGATTCTTTTTAAGGTAAAAGATACGCAATTCAAAGATACATTGCTCATAATGATTTATATTTGAGCAAAATGTCATGATACATTCCAACCATTATGTCTCAACTTTATTTTTAATAAAATATATATTTTTATACTATTAATATTATAATATAATAATTAATAAAATAACAGTTAATATAAAAAATCGAAAAAAATAATAAGTATAATTTTTATTGTTATAAATTAATTATTATTAAAAATATAAAAAGAAAGAATAAAAATAAATATTTCTTTTATTACTATTATACTATTTACATATTAAATAACAATAATAATAATAAAATAATAATATTAATAGTAAATATTATTATTATTATCAATAATTTTTAAAATTAATTATAAATACAAAAGTATTATAAAAAATTTATTAGAAAAAGTAATATTAAAAGTTATTAATTAAATAATTATTAAATAATAATTATCATCCAAAAATTAAAAAGTAATTAGTTAAATTATTATCATTACAATTATAACTTTTAAAAAAAATATAACTTTATATTGTTAATATAATAATATAATAACTATTAAAATAAAAACTAATATAAAGATTTAGAAAATATATCAAATATAATTTTATTACTATTGTATTATTTACATATTAAATAAAAATAGTAATAATAAAATTATAACATTAATAGTAAATACTATTATTGTTATTATCATTACTTATTATTTAGTAAATATTATTTATAAATACTATTAACAATATCACTAAATATTATTAATTTATATTGTAGATATTATAATATAATTTTATTATTAGTTAATGTTACTGTTAGTAAATTTTTTAATTATATGTTATTTATCAATATTATTGTTATTTGTTATTTGTTAGTATTATCATATTATTTATTTTTTATATTATTACTAATATTTTATTATTATTTATTGTTTTATCACTATTATTACTTTTAATTAATATTATTTTAAGTTTTTTTTTAAAAAATGAATCACATTAAATTTGTAACGAACCAAATACAATGATAGAAATATCAATTACAATTCAATCACATTATATCTCTTTCAGTTACAACTAGACGACTATCCGCGTATAGCGGTTGAAATTTATAGCGACAAATAACTAATGATATACGATATTAGGTTGTTAAAGTAGGTTGGGTGACAAATCGGCCATGAGATTACTCCATGATTTAAATAAAGGCACTAAAAGTGGAGCGTATGGTGATGAAATCCGTTTTCATTTAGCCCGATAGAAGTAAGGGCATGTTAAATATGAAAATGTTGCACGTACATATAAAAATGAAAATAAGGACATTGTTTTTTAACTTTATGGGATCAAGTGATCAACTATATGTATTGCATACACTTATAACATTCCTTAATAAGATATCTTTCATTTTTAAACTTGTTAATGGTAATAAAGGTCATAAAACAATAAGAGGTTTATCCTCCTAAAAGTTTATTCTAGTAATCAATAAATCTAAACAAAGAGTTGCATGTAGTTTTTGTTGGTGTAAAAGAAAGTGGTGAAAACCGAACTTAAAGTTACAAAGGCACACTTGCTTATAAACTTTCATGTGAATCTTATTAACTTCTTATGTAAAAACAATTATACTTTCAAAATAGGTATGTGCTACTTGCAACTTATTATAATGCATATTTTATTCATATAGTCAATGTTATGATCTGAGCCGTCTCCGGGATTTTTGGTGCTCTGTACCGTTATAAGAAATTGGGCCCCTTGTAATTAGAGACGGAGCCAGGAATTTTGGTGGAGGCCGCTCTAAATTTTTTCGGTATTAATATAGTTCTATAGTTTTTATTTGAAAAAGATAGTACAACACCTAAATGATAAAGTATTAAAGTTTAAATAATAGATAAAAAATATTACTGAGAATTGGGGAAAGTTGTCAAAAACAATTGATGATGAAGAGATCTGGATGCTTTTACGATTAGAAAAAGAATAGGGTTTGACTTTTAGTTTATATATGAGACAAAACCCACACAGACACACATGGAACTAACTTGGGCCCTATGTGCAGTTTATAAAAACATTTTGGTGCCCCTGCAACGTGTTGGGCCCTGTTTCATCCTCACTTTGAACACCTTAATATCCGGGCCTGGTTATGATCTAGCATCTCTTCGCCTATCTCATTTAACTGGGTGGTTTATCTTATGTCTTTAGTTAGTTGAAATAACTCGCAACTACCATGCATTATTTATGCATACTGCCTGATTAGTAACATTTTCTGTATTGATAAACTATGCATCGCGTGCAACATATCAATTCTAAATATTATATGTTCCTACAAGTCTACAACATGTTATGTTACAATTATTTGAGGATCTTAATTAACTAAATTACAAACGAACCCGTTTAGGATAAAATGAGCCTAATTACATCAAATATTATTAAGCTTTTAGAAATGATACATTCTCATGGTGCAAATACAACCAAAAGAATAGTTGAAAATGATAATTGTAAAATGAAAATGTAGTTTTTAAAAACCATATTGTGTCAGGAGGGACGAAACACTACCAGAACTCGTGTCAAACAAACCATACTCTTACATTAATCGGGCAACAAAATTCGTAACATAAGAAACACCAGCCAGTAATATTCCAGTGGTAATGTAGTACACCACGGTTTTAAAGTAGCCAAAAAGCATGCACTAGTTGATGTAAGCTTTCAGTATTGCCAATAATGCGACACATAAAAGAGTTGCCATTAAAACGACAACCAGTGTATAGTCCTTGTCGTTAATTTCTTGAAACGCTACATATACTGTTTATGGGACCATCCAAAATACCAGGAATGATAGTATTGCAAAATAGGCGTGGAGTGGGAAATAACTTATTTCTCCAAGCTAAGTGCTTTTTCTAGGAACTTGATACGGGCTCAAATCAGGCGTGGGAATGTTTGTCACAAGAGAATCGTGATGGAATCATTAAGATTATTGATCAACATTTGAGCTTTCTTGAGCAGCAAGCTGTTGACGAGCCTATTATTGAGTCAATGGATATCAATAATGAGACTTCCATTGTGGCTGATCCTGTTTTCGAAGGGGTTAATGTTTCTGTTCCTCGAAGAGTTGTCCAAAAGGTTGCTTCTCGCTTTAAATATACCTTGTATGGTTATTTTCTCGGTCAGAGATTGGCGTATCAGTTGTTGAGTATTTTGCTAAAAACAATTGGGGTAAACATGGGTTAAAACGAATTATGATGAATAATAAGGGTTTTTTCTTCTTCAAGTTTGATTCACAAGCTGGTTTGGAGGCTGTTTTGGAAGGTGGCCCTTGGTTGATTCGCAAAACTCCTATCATTCTCAAGACATGGTCATTGGGGACTCGCTTGTTTAAAGAAGATCTGACTAGCGTTCCTGTTTGGGTGAAACTACATGATGTTCTAATTTAGGTTTTTGAAGAGGAAGGAATGTGACAACCACGGTTTTGAGGTTCGTCTCTTAGTTTTATTTTGTGCATATTTCGTGAAATTACGTGTCTTTATGTGTTTATGTGTTATTTGGTGTGAATAGAGTGTGGTTTAGACATCGTTTTTGGGTACGGGGTACCTTTGTGAGTGAAACGATGTGTGATGTTTTCATGTTCATGAGCTCACATAGTAGTGACTATGAAATATGATGGTGTGATTTAGTGGTTTTACGTATACATATATGTATTATAGAAAATCGTATATTTACGATTCGATGATCTAGCGTTTAGAGGTCTCGGGATTAAGCTTTTGAGTGGGTGATGGGTTTAGTGGTTATTATAAGTCAATTAAACTTAGTTTTGTTAATTTGGAATGGATTTAAGAATATAAGCAAAAATCCCATTTTTTGCGTATTTTACGGTAATCGCGTAAATGCCACTAGTTTTATGTATTTGAGGTTCGGTAGGCTTTAGGAGCTGAAATAAATTAATGGAATTTAACGTAATAATAATTAACAGTTAATTTACAGTAATATAATTAAAAAAGTCAGTCATAGGGTGTTGGACTTGGTTTTGGGCCGAATTTTGCTTAAGGAAGGGAAGGGGAGCCCGGTTTGAGTACTATTAGGCTTCCTGGTTAGTTTTAATTACCCATACTACTCCCTTTAGGCCCAAAAACGAATTTATCCTTTCCCTAAATCTATCTTAGTCGAATTCATCAATTGAGGATCAAGAAAACAAAATAATTCAATTAGGGTTTAAGGTAAACACTTACTATGTTCAGTTAACGTAATTTACGTATTTGTAACCTAGTATGATGGATTAGGGTTTATGAATTCATAATTTTTTATTAGGGTTTGTTAATAATCTGTAATTATTTATTTAATTAATGGGTTTTTATCATTGGAAATTGTTTTTAGGTTTAATTAAGGTTTATGTATGATTAACTAGGTTAATTGTATTAAATTCGTCATTAAAAACTAGGCAGAATTTTAGGTCAACTGTTTTGATCATATATAGAGTTCTACAAACTTTCATGATGCGATCCAAGTACCCATGTAAAGGTATTTGAGTTAGATTTTGAATGCAAGAAAATAGAACTAAATTTGAGGCAGGGAAGTGGGTCAAAAGCAGGTTACATCAGTCGGGTGTCAAAACAGTTTTTGGATCAGTCTGTTTACATTTTATGTTTTGAGTTGGTTAGGGTGCTTAGGGTTATAGATAGACCTTCAAACAAATATGAGAGTTATTTTATATATTATAGAAAAGATCTGGAGTGGGGATAAGTAAATGGAATAGGTTAAGACCCTCTGCTCAAAACAAACTTTTCATATGTTCAATATCGGTAAATTTTAGATAGGTAAAGGTATAAGTTGCATGTTGAGGACATAGAAATATCTTTAAGGCTGGGGAAAGGGCTGAGAACTTTGATAACAAATATAAGTTTATGATATATTCATTGAAAGGAACGTGGTTTAGTTTTGGTGAGCGTTTGGCTCATAATACGGAGTATGAAAATCAGGACTGTTTTGGGTTAAATGTTAACGGGAAGGGTTATCAACTTAACTAAGTTAAGGGCTTTATAAAGGGGTGTAATGGAATGCTTATGGCATATAAATGAGATTAAGTTGTAATAGAAGGTTAGATATCCATCATAGATTTATGAGCCATTTTGGTATGTGGTTCATGTGTTGATTTTATATGTTTGTGTTTTTAGATTTTGCTAGAGCGCGGATATTTGGATAAGCTTGATCAGGTGAGTTTCATATTCCCATGTTTTTATGAGTATAATTGTTTTGACTTTCAGATGGGATGGAATTGACACTGTATGGTTTTGTAAATAATGTTGTGAATGTTTTTATGGTTTGTGATGGACTTGTGTGTACACTTATGTGATTAACTGCTATGTGATTCTTGATTGTGTTTATGATTTGGATCAAGGGACACGTACCGTCTCAGTTATTGTGGTTTGACTTGGTACCAAGTGGATGTTGACAAGGAGGGGCCTTGAGATTGGTTCATAGGTGTATGGGCGCCTATGGGACCATGGTGATTGGTAAGGCTTGGAGCCTTGGAATTGTGGTGAATGGTTAATCTTGAATGTTAGTTGTTAATGTATAATTGTAGTACATTGTTCATATGTTCTTTTATTTATGGTTGTTATTCACAGCTTGTAATCGATTTGGAGTTGGAGTCTAAACCTATGACTCTCACCAACATTATTGTTGACGTGTTTTAGTGTCTCTTTTAGGTAAGAATGTGGTTAAGCGTGAGAATAGGAGTGGCTAGCTGGGAGGCTTAGGATTGCATTTGGAGGAACCCCTTTTCCTCTTAGTCTTTATTTAATGCTTGATTAAGTGATACTTTTTAGATACCTGTATGTTTGTTGTGTGTTATTTGAATGTCTTTGGTAAGAGCTAGACATGTTACCTACTTACCTAGACGTCTACATTGTTTGAGATATTGTCATGACATCTGTCACCCATTTATGAAATTTCTATTTCATTTAATTGTCTTTATAGACACGCTATTGTTGTGATGATATCCATACGTCGCGCCCCATATTCCGCCATGGTGGGGTGTGACAGAATGGTATCAAAGATAATGGTTATAGAGAATTAGGTTGCCTAGTCTAGTAGCCTAGTCTATAGCTTAAGGGTCAATGCATGTAAGTGTCATAGGGGTATGTGTACATTATAGTATATGAAGTGATTAAGTGTTATTTTTTTGGATATTTATTTACTTTCATACTTACTTATTGAGATATAGTATATGTAAGTACATTCATTTATTTTCTATTGATGCGACGTATGAACCGGAAGTGTAGGAACCTATTTAGTGTTACCCATGTCGCGTAGAAGAAGAGGTGCACTAGGTAATAATATGATAATATCGATGTTGAGTCTACTGTAAAACCCTAAAATTTGGGTTTTTAACACGTCATCGACTTCATTATTATTATCGTTCATCATATAATATTTTTATCCACCGCTTTTACAAGATCATAATATAGTAAATATTATATATTTATTTATATTACTTAAAACTTGATATTTTAACCATAGAGCTATCTTTTTAAAATTTATTTTAGTATCCTTAGACACATTTTATGTGCATAAACTATTATTAATTATATTAATAATTACTAGCAACAATATAAAATATTACATACCGAGACGGACTATAAACTATGTAAAATAATTCTTTGACAAAAATCGTTTGTACATTTAACCAAGGCTTGTAAACATTAAACAAATATCACTAATTATACTAAGTCGACGCATTAAAAACTCCATGAACACATTTAGTCGGATTTTAAGTAAATAAAATACTTTTTCATAAACGTTGTTACAACACATAAACAAATTTCTACTTGAACATGTCTAGCTAAGAGTTGAAGCTTAATATTTTCCTTGGATCCTTTTCATTATCACATGTCTTATTATTGTAAGATCTAGCTCAAATAAATTTTTCCCTTTGACTCTTGTCATATACACGTTGCATATAAAAGCAAATCAAAACCAAATCCTACACAAGATCTTACATATCTCTTGTAAATCTTGCAACATATCTCAAATATCTTGTGATATCCTAGCCAAGATCCTATGTATCTTGCATAGATTCACCAAATCTTTCCTATAATTGCTATATCCGAATCTCACACCACATACAACATAAAATATTTTCCAAGTCTTCCTCACTCTCTCTCAAGCTCACGGCTTGTTTTTCTTATTCACCAAAATCCTCCAAAACTCCATTACTACTTCAATTGCTAACCTTAAATCATGCCTGATGCATCACAAATAATAATCATTGGTTACTCCTACAAGTATCTTGATCTTCAAGACAACAAGAACACCCTAAAAGCCCTAGTAAAGCTCACGACTTGATTTTGGCTACAAAGTTTACCATTGTTGAAACTTAGCTCTAATCACTACTCATTCTCTTGTTCATTCCTAGATCTACCTAAACAAGTAAGTAACTTAAAACCTATCTTTTAATATACTTATTTTTCATACACATGAACATACACATGATTATTACTACAAAAACTTGATGTTGAAACAAAAATATAACACCCTAAACCTAATATGGGTCACGGCTTGATTTATGTTGTAACTTAAAAGATGTAAAATCTTAATAACCATGATGAACATAACCCTATGAACTAGTTAAACTTGAAAAACTATGGAAAACCTAGCATGCAGATGTATTGGACGTGGGGTATAAGCCCTATGGTTCAATATTGGGTAAGCTTGTAATGATTAGATATGCCTAGAAACGCTAGATCTATATTAATGTTGCCTTAAAATGATAAGCTCACTATTTTTTCCTTATAAGATTTAGTTTAAGCCCACTATATTAAGCTTGCCTTAATAATTTCCATTATTACTAGATAATGTTTCTATAAAACTTTTGGTGTCAAATTATAACTTTATAAAGTTTCGGGTTAAAAATATAGATCTATAAGTATTTTGGACTAAAATGATAGATCTAAGAAGTTTTGGACTAAAATAGTAAATCTATAATATTTCGGGTTAAAATGGAAAATATAAAACTTTCGGGTTGAATTTGTATTTTTACTAAGTATAGGGATCTAAATGAACAAGTATGAAAACTCATTTTCCAAAAATATAAACCTTAGGGATGATTTTGTAATTAGCCGTGAGTTAAGGGTAGTGTTTTAACACTATCCGAAAGACCGAAACTCCAAGTTAACAAAAAATACTTAAATGAGATTTCTATAATGATTAGGGTAATTTGTGGAATTTAATAAAAACCTAGGGATCCCTTTCGCCCATTTTCGAAACTAATATAAGCCCTAGGGACCTATTTTGCCAACTTAGTAAACTTTACTAACCCTAATTAAATCCTAGGGGCTGTTTTGAACACAAGCCGAAAGTTATAGAAACCCTAGGGACTATTTATGGCAAGAACCGAAAGTATTACATGATTAAAAATGTGGAGGACTTGTTTTGCCATATGCCGAAAGATTAATAAGCCCTAGTTCTTTTATTAGTTAGTTAATTAAAAGAAACCCTAAACCAAAAGGACTAAACCGTCATTTCCTTAAACTTATAACCTAGGGGTTTATTCGGCTAATTTTATAAACTTGAGGACATTGGTGCAATTTAACTAAAGTTTTATATTAAATAAACTTTAGGGTTTTTAATGAGAATCGTATAAACTTGAAGGACTCACTATATATATTATTATGTATAAATAAATACATACGTATCGGATAATAAATGACAAGAAGTTTAAAATCAGTACAAGCATGTACTTTAATTATCTGGATGCATCTATGCATTGTATGTGCATATACTGAGATCATTTAAATTACTTAGGTAATTAACTGTATCGTGAGCATACTATCTGGAATATTTATGATATTATCCGGACACTGCTAATCAGGTGAGTTCATAGCCTCGCCTTTCACTACTATTTATGTTTTACTAACCCGCGAGGGGGAGACATGCTATAACTTGTTTTGACTGTATGATTTTTATATCGTGAGATCGTGGCCCCACACTTATACTTTATAAACTGTTGATTGAGGAAACACAAACTTTTAGTTACCCTTAATTACATTTGCCTATTGTAAATGAACCCGCATGACCCGTGCATCTGAAACTGTTAGAATTTTTGAATTGCCTGAATGTTATAAATAGATCTATTTGGGATTGACCGTCCCCATATGGGTGAGTCATGCTCACTGTGCCTAGGCCAGGACAACAGATGTTTCACATGTCAGCACTTATTATTTTTATGGGTGCCTTTTAATAAGGCGAAGGGTCCTCAGTTGTCGAGGACTTAACTGTCAAGTATCAGTTTCGGGCAATATGGGAATGTAATTATCTTACAGTATTTGGCTTTGTGCGATACTATGTTTGTGATGTTTGCGGTTCTAAACTCGACCTTTTATTATTTGGTACATTAATACATGGAATATACTTATATATCTGAACTTGATTTTTTTTATCAAACCTTATGAAATACTATATGGGATATTTGAGATCCTACACTTGATTTTTATATCAAAATTTGTGCAACACTATGTAGGACAATTTACAGTCCTGAACTATGATTTTACAAACCTCTATGAATTCACCAACTTTATGTTGACTGTTTTAAGCATGTTTTTCTCAGGAAATTAAGCTGGATTATTTCAGCATGGACTGAGCATCATTTAGGAGCATCATAATAATTGGGGGATCTGTTTTTGCTAGGATATTTGTAACAACTGATATTTAACATTTCAACTGATTGTACTAAAACCATATTTGTATCAATTGTATTTCAAATCATGTAATTATGATAAATGCTTTCTATGCCATTTGTTCTGTGATCCACCTACGTGACACCAAATTACTATTCTGCTACAAACCTGATTTGGGGGTGTCACAGAATGGTATCAGAGCAATGGTTATAGAGAATGAGATCGAAAATAAAATTGTTTTTCTATTTTATTAACTGAACTATAACCGGACAAAATTTTCAAAAACTTAGATTTCAAAAACTGGGTTTTTGACGGGGATATACTTAGAGAGCATTTAGCATAGAGAGCATGCATAACTATATGATTTAAATACAATTCAGTATCTTATGCATTTATAATTTATGATAGTACTAGATGCTAACCCCTTTACGTGCTTTATGTATTACAACTGTTTAATATCATTATGAAGATATTAAAATATTAAAATACTTAACGTATTTAATGAAACTTATAAACATGTCATGTTAGTAGGGAGCTTTATACTAAAGATGTTCCATCTCGATATTACGTTTTGACTGAGTGGTTGGGTTTACGATTTAAAGTGCCCTCGCTCCTCAAACGTTTATAGAATGGCTTGTGAAGTATGATGGCCCGAACAATTCATTATAACCACAAACAACATAATACATAACAAACCTCTGGAAATATGAAAATGGAAATCTTTGGAAGATATAAATTAGATTTTATAAATCCTGGTAAATCTAAACAGATTTTATAAATCTTGGAAAATCTAAAATAGATTTTGGAAAATCTTGGAAAATCTAAAATAGATTTTGGAAAATCTTGTAAAATCTAAAAAGGAATTTTTGGAAATCATTTCTTGAATAATTGTATTTTAGAAGAAGTTAATAAAATTTTGGAAAAATTTAAATTAGATTTTTTTTCTCCTTTAGAAATCTTAATGTATCTTTGAAAATCCTTACCATGTCTTTGCTAAACTTAACTAGACTTTTATATATCTTGGAAAAATCAAAAATTAGATTTTTTTTGAGATCTTGATTAAATCCTGTTGAACTTATAATAAACTTGTAAAATCCTAGACCTTATGTATGGTGATACTTAGGGTTTTGCTATGGGTTCTTTTATCGTTCTCGGTATCTCTTCGAATTGATTTCCGGTAAGGTGTGAGAGATAAGTTGTTCTTGGTGAATCAAGTAAAAGGGTGTCGTTGTCTAAAAGTAATTAAAAATAAAGACTTGGAACAATTAAAAATAAAGTAAGGAAACAATAATGAAAGATTAAAACTTAACGGGAAATAAATGACGAGAAATTTAAAAGGCAAATAAAAGCAAATGACTCAAATTAAACTTAAAATAAAAGGAAAGCAAGTAAAAGTGTAGATAAAGAAAAAGGCAGGAAAAAATGAAACTGACAACTAAAAACTGACAAACACTATTCCTAATAATGAAACTTTCCGAATAGGGACTCCTATTCGGAATATTCCGAATAGGGACTCCTATTCGGAATAATCAGACTTTCCGAATAGGGAAATCCTATTCGGAATAATCAGACTTTCCGAATAGGGAAATCCTATTCGGAATATTCCGCATAGAAAACCCTATTCGGAATATCCAACATTCCGCATAGGAAGATGAAAAGACAGTCTATTCGAAAAATCTGGGAAAGAACAGTAACTTGAGCAGAGGAAGAACAGTAGGGACGAATTTGACCAAATCTCACCAAGATAAACCAAAAGATTAAACCAAAACAACCAATAAACATCAACTAACAATAATCAATCAAAACAAATCATCAAAACTAACAAATAAAACCAAATCAATCAAAACCCACTTGATTGAAAAATAAGAAAACTCAAGAACATGAACTCAAAGATTAAGAACAAATTAAGCAAGAAAGGAAGAAGATGAAGGATTAAAAGCTTAATTAAAAAGTAAAGATTCAATAACAAAAGCTTAAACACAAATTAATCTAGAGAGAGAAAGCATAAGTTTAGAGAGAGAAACTACCTACTCCTAATCTAATCCTAAAACTAAACTAATACTAACCAACCCTCTCACATGTTGTGAGGGTGGTATTTATAGGAGAGGGGAGTGGTTGGTGGCTTCCTCTTTCTTTCTTTCTTGGTCCTCAGTCTTTCAGTCTTTCAGTCTTCTTAAATTCTTTGACTTTTAAGACTTCGTCTCGGGATTTCTTTGAACTCGTCTTGTAATTTCTTCATAATTTAGACTTTAGTTCTTCGGCTTTTTAGTAAACTTCCGTCTTTTGTCTTTTTCTTCGATAAAAGCCCGTGAAAGATCGTGTTTTCCTTCCTTTCCACATTCTGACCCTAAAACACAATAAAAGCACAAACCACACATAATTCCGCCATTTATGACATAAAATATACGTTTAGGTCCTGTTTTAATGTAATTAAGTGTTAGAAAAGATGGGTGTTTTCACACCTATCAAATCCCCTACACTTAACCATTGCAATACCCTCATGCAATGCTTAGTGATAAAGCAAGGTTTACACTTTCCATCATAATCAACCTACCTTGGCCTTTATTAAACAACTAAGGAAAAGATAGAAAATAACAAGATGCACCAAGGAAGAAACATGTAAAGAAATCTACGACTTACATTAGGGCTTGTGTGTCATGAATGTTTATCACCCTCAAGTTTCACGTTCCCCATGCCAAGCTTAAAACCAAGATCATTGTTAGTACAAGTTAGCATAACAAACATTTACTCATGCGGTTCAATTAATCACTTAAACTCCCTTATTCTTATGGGTATCTCTTATGTTTTATTGATGTCTTGAATGATCACGAGGATGCATTGTTGACTTATTTCGATAATTTATTTAAGCTGAAAGCAAAGTAGGACGATTTGATTAATAGTTAGCTAAAGGACAAAATCTCTTAAAACTGCTTCTCGGGATATCAAAAAGTTCATATCTTGGCATAACTCGGTTCACGATTTGAGACCTTTCTCGGGCCGATATTTGGCATGTACTTCATACTTCATATCTTGAGAGACGTGCTTGAGATAATGGTCTTCTCATTGTTCATAGAGTTTCTTCGCTTGGAGACTTTTGAGAGGTACTCCAACTTTGTTGACCATGACTTCATGATTATTTCTTCAATCTCTATTAGGGATTTTGAGATACAACGATCCGCCTCCTTTTCGGACTTGGATCTATTTATCCTCATACCTTGTTAGGGTCTTTTCGGATAGACTTCTCCATGATCTTTATGGGAGTTGATTGCTTTTCGTCGTGAGTCTTGATCCTTCATATTGACTTTGGGAATAATGCTTTTCACATCACTTGGGATCTTCAGCAATAAAATTGAATCCTCATGCCTTGTTAGGGCCTTTTCGGACTCGCCAATCTTCGCGCCCCGCTTCATAAGTTATGCCTTGGCTATGAACTCTTATCATTACCGAGCAACTTTTAAACGATCTTGGGCTAGAAGCTAAGTAACTTTTCAAATCGTACGACCTTACTTATTGCAGATAATTTATTAGCAAGTGATGGGAGAAAAAGATCATAATTAACTCACATAAGTTAATGAGAGAATACCAAACTTGTAACCAACTCTATCATTTCTTGTCCTCCACAATTTAAAATCTCAAGTAATGAGACTCGTGGATGCTTAGCCTAATAAACCAATTAAGGTCTACATGGTTAAGGATACTAGCTAGAGTGAACTTGGATAAGTAAACTCGGGTTGAGTCAAAATATTCACAACGGGCCTAATATATCTAAGATATCTGAACTTGCTAAAACCATTTTGTTAAAATAAGAGAAAACTAGCAAAAATAATGGGAACTACAACTAGGCCAAAATAGATTAAAAATTTTGAAAAATGTCGAAAAATTGATTTTCCGGTTAAAATGAGGACAAATACAAGGAAAAGGCCACTTAACTTCGATAGAAGTCCCCCCTACACTTAATATAAACATTGTCCTCAATGTTTAAGCATGTGGGAGTAAACTCCCCTACACTTAGGACATTGTGCACTTTGTTTAAATCTCGTTAAGGGAAAGACAACTAAAGAGATTCCTATTTTAATATTGAGAAATATAAAATAGTGAATCGAAAAGAGTTTAGGATAGAACCGGGAAGAAGGGAACACGGAATCATGGTTCGTCAAAAGTCATCAAGAGTGTGTCTTTGAAGATCTAATCCCTACATATGATAAGAAAGAGAACAAGAAACACCAACGGGGCTCCCCCCTACACTTATGGTGAAATAAGATAGATAATTGGGTTGCCTCCCAAAAAGCGCTTGTTTTTGTTGACCGAGTCACGAGCCTGACTCGTCCCCGAATTAAATGGTCCATGGGGAAGCCTCGAATGTGATACCGGGATCAAAGACCTTGTCCTCGGTCCCGAAGGACATTAATAAAGGAGAGGCGGGGGGATAAGTCTTGAATGGGAGAAAAACCCTTTCGACATACGAGAAGTATGTGAATTCAAGATCCACGGGAGGTGGGGTGGGTAAAGTAAGCACATTGTCATCCCCCAAAGACAATGGATGTTGAGCACTCGGCAAAGCCGTGAGGGTATGAATTATAGAATTGTCATTGTCACCTCCCGGGTCAAAGCACTCATCCTCATTTCCCGGTATGAAACGAGGAGAGTAAAAGTGATACATCACCCGCTTGGGTGTGCACGTGGTAGGATGAGGTGGCAATATAATATGAGAAGTATGAGAACAATTACCTTCCACCTGCGTCTCTTTTTCAGTAGATTCACGTCTTTCCACCTCTGGGATAGAAGGAGGTATGGCTAACAAAGTATGCTCATTAATAGCAAGAGAAGCAGCGCTATCAATGTCCTCAATCTCTTCGTCAAAGAGCGGATTCACCTCACTAGATATGTAGGCGTCATCAAAATCAAATAAAGGGTTCGAATAAATCTTGAAAGTTTCATGCAGAACGTCTTCATCGTATAGTGACTCGTCATCACTAGAAGTAAAATCATCATCTTGATCGAAAAGAGGATTAGAGAAAGCCAAATAATCATCTCCCAAAGTGTTGGTGGAAGGAACATCATCATTAAGAGCGACCTCATCCGTAAGCTCCTCAAAAGTTAGCACATCACAAACCTCATCAAAGAATTTATCAAGACCGAAATCACTAATCTCACTCGAAGTATCACAATCCTTAGAGGCGTTGGGGAAATTAAGAGAGGGAAGTACAATTGCACTAGGACACTGAGCAACTAGATCATACCAAGAAATAGTATTCTCATCGTCATCATCATCATAATGGTATTGACGCACAAGAGGAGGGGTAGAATCACTAAGATTGGAAACTTGCTCTTGTTGTTGTCGCTTCTCCTCGTCCCTAACTTCTTTAAGCAGAACAACGACTTCTTGAAGTTGCAAAACAATGGAGTGTGTTTCTTCATTCAAAGTAGTGAGTTGTTGAATTCTCTGAGAGGTGTGATGATTGAGGTTATGATGTGGGGGCTCAAAGTGTTGAAAACCTGAATTATAGTAAGGTTGTGGCTCATAGTTGTTCATCAGTTGAGAAGAATTAGAAACCGGGTTTGGTTCATAATAATCCATAGGTGAAGAAAACTGAGGACCCGGATTTTGCTCATAATAATTCATTGGTTGACAATAATAGGTATCGTGAGGACCCCCACAGTTGTTGCAAACCGGGTATGGAGAAAAATCAAGTGTGTCTTGTGGATAGCTATTATCATTGTCATAATTGTACCCCAGTTCTTGCCCGTGACCATACGGGTATCGAACCAGGCACGAAATATGCCAATGAGAATCGCTTCCACAATAGATGCACGGGGGAACAGGAGGTGGGTTCAAAAAGAGGGAATTAGTCGAGTTGCACAAGGGACAAAATCCGAATTGTGTGTAGTCGATATCGTTTCCGCACCGCTCACATGTACACCATTGACAAGGGTTGTTCCCAGATAATTGTTTCCCACACCGGACGCAATGGACATAAGAAACCATAAAGAAAGATAGATAAGCAAGAAGAATATTTTTGGTGCAAAACTTTGAAAAAGAAATGCTTTTTATGATTTTTCAAATGTTTTTGGATTTTTGAAAATTTTTGACAAGAAAAATAACGTTCACAAGTGAACGGATCCCAAAATCCAACGCGTCACTTACAAAAAACCTTCGATCTTCACGAAAAGAGCCGGCAGCGGCGCCATTTGATACTTAGGGTTTTGCTATGGGTTCTTTTATCGTTCTCGGTATCTCTTCGAATTGATTTCCGGTAAGGTGTGAGAGATAAGTTGTTCTTGGTGAATCAAGTAAAAGGGTGTCGTTGTCTAAAACTAATTAAAAATAAAGACTTGGAACAATTAAAAATAAAGTAAGGAAACAATAATGAAAGATTAAAACTTAACGGGAAATAAATGACGAGAAATTTAAAAGGCAAATAAAAGCAAATGACTCAAATTAAACTTAAAATAAAAGGAAAGCAAGTAAAAGTGCAGATAAAAAAAAGGTAGGAAAAAATGAAACTGACAACTAAAAACTGACAAACACTATTCCGAATAATGAAACTTTCCGAATAGGGACTCCTATTCGGAATATTCCGAATAGGGACTCGTATTCGGAATAATCAGACTTTCCGAATAGGGAAATCCTATTCGGAATAATCAGACTTTCCGAATAGGGAAATCCTATTCGGAATATTCCGCATAGAAAACCCTATTCGGAATATCCAACATTCCGCATAGGAAGATGAAAAGACAGTCTATTCGGAAAATCTGGGAAAGAACAGTAACTTGAGCAGAGGAAGAACAGTAGGGACGAATTTGACCAAATCTCACCAAGATAAACCAAAAGATTAAACCAAAACAACCAATAAACATCAACTAACAATAATCAATCAAAACAAATCATCAAAACTAACAAATAAAACCAAATCAATCAAAACCCACTTGATTGAAAAATAAGAAAACTCAAGAACATGAACTCAAAGATTAAGAACAAATTAAGCAAGAAAGGAAGAAGATGAAGGATTAAAAGCTTAATTAAAAAGTAAAGATTCAATAACAAAAGCTTAAACACAAATTAATCTAGAGAGAGAAAGCATAAGTTTAGAGAGAGAAACTACCTACTCCTAATCTAATCCTAAAACTAAACTAATACTAACCAACCCTCTCACATGTTGTGAGGGTGGTATTTATAGGAGAGGGGAGTGGTTGGTGGCTTCCTCTTTCTTTCTTTCTTGGTCCTCAGTCTTTCAGTCTTTCAGTCTTCTTAAATTCTTCGACTTTTAAGACTTCGTCTCGGGATTTCTTTGAACTCGTCTTGTAATTTCTTCATAATTTAGACTTGAGTTCTTCGGCTTTTTAGTAAACTTCCGTCTTTTGACTTTTTCTTCGATAAAAGCCCGTGAAAGACCGTGTTTTCCTTCCTTTCCACATTCTGACCCTAAAACACAATAAAAGCACAAACCACACATAATTCCGCCATTTATGACATAAAATATACGTTTAGGTCCTGTTTTAATGTAATTAAGTGGTAGAAAAGATGGGTGTTTTCACACCTATCACATGGACTTTAAAATTTACTTTTAAACCTAGATTTCATAATGAAAACACATGGAAAAGATATACAGCTTGGGCTAACTGATTTATTTTTGAACTTGTAATAAACTTGTGAACTTATAATAAACCGTAAATCTTAATTTTTGGAATCTCGTAAATTAAATGTAAACATAAAACAAGATTGGACTTTATCTTGAAATACTGTGAAGCTTATAATTAATATACAAACTTGTAACCAACTTGGATTTCATTTAAAACCCGGAAATAAAACATACCGTAGGTTTTTACTCTCTATTTAGAGATCTAGACTTAATCTTTACAAACCAGTAATAAGCTTGTAAGGTTTCATAAAATTCACACCTAGATAAATGGTTAATTATTATTAATTGACTAAAATATGTTTAGGTCCATTAGGAAGCCCGTTAGGCCCATTTATTGTCCTATGGACCTATGTAGTAAAACTTGTAATATTAATGGATCTAAAAATATAATTAGGCCCATCAAGAAATCATTAGCTCACAAAAATTGTTAATGGATCTTGTAAGCTCAATAAGGGTTTGAGAAGCCCATTATCTCTTTTGGCACATTTAATAAGCCCACTTAGTGATATTATACTTAAACAAAGTTTTTATACCAAAAATATACCCTATAAAAACTTTTGGACTAAAAATGTTAATTCATTAAACTCATGGATTAAAACCGTGACATTGAAACTTGTTTTGATAAAACAGTAATTACAAGGACTAATATTGTAAATATTTGAAAGTCTAGGGAGTAATAAATGCCCTTCGTGACTTATTAAACCCTAAGGACTAAAACTGTTAAGAACCAGAAAGTGCACATCTAGTAAAACAAGGAGGGACTTGTTTTGCTAATAACCGAAACTTAAGCAAACCCTAGACCCCTTATTTCATTTAATGTATTAAAACTTGAGCGAATCCTAAACTAAATGGACTAGAACCATCATTTTCTGAAACTTGTAAACAAAGGGTTATTATTTAACTTGCAAAAACTTTGGGGACATTAAATTAAATGTAATAAAGTGTTATTACTTTTATAACTGTTCATAAAAAATATGAAATTTAATGTACGTAGATTATAAAAGTAAGATACAACAATTGTAAGTAAAATACTTTTACTTAAATGATATTATTAATAACAAATTTAAATGGAAGTTATTAATACTTGTACAACGATTTATTTAACTAAAATACAGTAACTTAAGTGAATAGCCTAAAAACGACTTGGTATTATAATGAAATCCAAATAAATCCTGAAAATCATATACTAAGATTTTTAAAATCGTCCATGATTGATTGTGTATCAAGCTTAAGCTTATACGCTAATCATTTCATATACGCTAATTATTGCTTATAATTAATTGATAACTATAAACCGGTTAGTCTATTTTGACTACTTGGAAAACTGACTGGCCACATAATAGGAACGGATTTACAACAACCGTACATACTGGAATATTTAAAACAAACTAGGGAGCATTATCCCGTGTACTACCTTTTATTAGATGTTTGAACTTGCTATTATGTGTATATAGGTATATATGCCTTACTAGAAGGAACTATATGATACAATGTCTATACTTATGATTGTAATATATCATTATATTGTATATATGCGTTCCTTGTTTGATACGTATTCTTGCGCACGTTATCGCGCGTCAACATCTATTTTCTCTCGCTTATAATTTGGTACGTATATCTATGGAACACGACTTATTAACGACTTATACACGTTTGCTTTTAGTATTTTCACATGGTATTATTTGGATAAGTTTGAATCTTTAAATGATGCGGTGGAACCCAAAATCAAGGTACTTATGATCCTATATTTTACATATGGGACCTGAGTCTCTTGATCAGAAATCTTAAGCCACCGGACCAGAAGTTTATTTATAATTTCGTATTAAGATGTTATGGGACGTCTGAAGACGAAGGTTATAAGCAAAGGGGCTGTAAAGTATCTTAATAATATCTATTATCTTAGATATTATATTTATTCTAAATAATAAGCCTTGCCGGAAATATTTAGGTAAGGTGGGCTATGAAATCCTTACTGAAACAAATTGGGACGCTTTTTCGTTTGATTAAAGAAATCATAGGTCACCGAATGGAGTTATAAATTTTACCTTATCGATGTAAATAGAAATTTGTAATCATATGAGCTTAAATATATTCGACATGACTCATAATTGATGTTATTTTGTTTATCCAGTTATGGAATGTAATCCTTTTTGACCCGCGATTACCTCCAGTAATATCTTATCCTTAAGATAACTTATATTTGATGTCATTACATCCTCACCCAGAAACATAGGAAGATTCGTGTTCATCTCTTTTAGATCAAAGCATTGTGCTCTTGACTTTTGGCTTATCCTTAACCCAAATACCACTTCCGCTTCATTCGACCCCATTTGGGGGTGTCCATTTCGGTTGCATTTTAAACCCTTTTTGGGGTGCCCACTTCCGTTTCATTTGACCCCTTTGGGGTGTCACAGAAAATAAAGTTGGTTCATCTGCCATGAGGAAATGAAACCTCGCCATTCGAGGCGACGATAACACGTACTTTATCGACACTAGACTTAGTGTCATTTCTTGTATCTAAGCCCAGAAATACTTGGTAAGAGGATGCCTTATCTTCTAAGCTCGCATTTCTCAAATCGACGAGGAAAACAAACCCAAGCATAAAAGACATGCCCAACTCACAATGGATGTATTTAGTAAGGTTATGTTTGTCACCCTCCAGAAGGAGATAATTGATGTCCCATACTTTTGGACAATCTTCTTCCTCTTTGGATCCAATTAGTTCGACAATACCATTGTCTAACAAGCCTTGAAATGAACGACTTCCTCCTTTTAGAAGTCGAAATGTGTGCAAATTTTGAACCACCAACAGTAGATGCATGACCCTTTCAGCATCTCACCAGGGATGCACACTTCTTTATTCTTGGTCTCTTCTTTTATTTCCATCATTTGAAGTACTTCTTCTCTACGCAACTTATGCCCCAACTCAACCACAAATGAAGCAGATTCTTTGCAACTTCCTACCAAATCACTACCAACAATAATCCTAGCCATTTCACGGAGTGAAGCTTTGGAGTCAAACTAATGTTTGCTTTCGTCAGGCTAGAAGTATATCGGGAAGCCCACCTAAATAAAAACCAAGACTTAAAATGAACTTGTCCTATTCTATCCACTTGTAAACTTATTAGAACTCGAATAGGATTTAATGAACCTTTTACAAATTCTTAAGGTATAAATGAAGACATTAACAAACTTAAAATAATCCCTAGTTGATTTAACGCGGATTAAAAACCCTAGAGGTTGATTTTGCCACTTTTGAAACTTATTTTGAGCCCTAAGTTATTTTCATTGAAAACTATTCGTGCCCTAAGGGCCACATTACAAAAATAGAAGGACCGAATATGTAAATTATCAAAACATAAAAGACAAGTTACTTTGTGGATAAAAATTTACTCATCGGAGGCATACGATCAATAACTACATTCTAAATATCACTTATGAGTCTAAACTCGAGTTCACAAGATTACACGTCCAAGAAAAAGTGTCCTAACTTGTTCTTTGGACGAGTAACTTCATCTTAAGCTTTAAGGACAAAGCTAAAATAACGGGTAGGTGCTGTAAAACCCCAAAATTTGGGTTTTTAACACGTCATCGACTTTATTATTATTATCGTTCATCATATAATATTTTTATCGACCGCTTTTACAAGTAAGATCATAATATAGTAAATATTATATATTTATTTATATTACTTAAAAACTTGACATTTTAACCATAGAGCTATCTTTTTAAAATTTATTTTAGTATCCTTAGACACATTTTATGTGCATAAACTATTATTAATTATATTAATAATTACTAGCAATAATATAAAATATTACATACCGAGACGGACTATAAACTATGTAAATTAATTCTTTGATAAAAATCGTTTGTACATTTAACCAAGGCTTGTAAACATCAAACAAATATCACTAATTATACTAAGTCGACGCATTAAAAACTCCATGAACACATTTAGTCGGATTTTAAGTAAATAAAATACTTTTTCATAAACGTTGTTACAACACATAAACAAATTTCTACTTGAACATGTCTAGCTAAGAGTTGAAGCTTAATATTTTCCTTGGATCCTTTTCATTATCACATGTCTTATTATTGTAAGATCTAGCTCAAATCAATTTTTCCCTTTGGCTCTGGTCATATACACGTTGCATATAAAAGCAAATCAAAACCAAATCCTACATATCTCTTGTAAATCTTGCAACATATCTCAAATATCTTGTGATATCCTAGCCAAGATCCTATGTATCTTGCATAGATTCACCAAATCTTTCCTATAATTTCTATATCCGAATCTCACACCACATACAACATAGAACATTTTCCAAGTCTTCCTCACTCTCTCTCAAGCTCACGGCTTGTTTTTCTTCTTCACCAAAATCCTCCAAAACTCCATTACTACTTCAATTGCTAACCTTAAATCATGCCTCATGCATCATAAATATTAATCATTGGTTACTCCTACAAGTATCTTGATCTTCAAGACAACAAGAACACCCTAAAGCCCTAGTAAAGCTCACGGCTTGATTTTGGCTACAAAGTTTACCATTGTTGAAACTTAGCTCTAATCACTACTCATTCTCTTGTTCATTCCTAGATCTACCTAAACAAGTAAGTAACTTAAAACCTATCTTTCAATATACTTATTTTTCATACACATGAACATACACATGATTATTACTACAAAAACTTGATGTTGAGACAAAAATATAACACCCTAAACCAAATACGGGTCACGGCTTGATTTATGTTGTAACTTAAAATGATGTAAAATCTTAATAACCATGATGAACATAACCCTATGAACTAGTTAAACTTGAAAAACTATGGAAAACCTAGCATGCATATGTATTGGACGTGGGGTATAAGCCCTATGGTTCAATATTAGGTAAGCTTGTAATGATTAGATATGCCTAGAAACACTAGATCTATATTAATGTTGCCTTAAAATGATAAGCTCACTATTTTTGCCTTATAAGATTTAGTTTAAGCCCACTATAATAAGCGTGCCTAAATAAACTCCATTATTACTAGATAATGTTTCTATAAAACTTTTGGTGTCAAATTATAACTTTATAAAGTTTCGGGTTAAAAATATAGATCTATAAGTATTTTGGACTAAAATGATACATCTAAGAAGTTTTAGACTAAAATAGTAAATCTATAATATTTCGGGTTAAAATGGAAAATATAAAACTTTTGGGTTGAATTTGTAATTTTACTAAGCATAGGGATCTAAATGAACAAGTATGAAAACTCATTTTCCAAAAATATAAACCTTAGGGATGATTTTGTAATTAGCCATGAGTTAAGGGTAGTGTTTTAACACTATCTGAAACTCCAAGTTAACAAGAAAGACTTAAATGAGATTTCTATAATGATTAGGGTAATTTGTGGAATTTAATAAAAACCTAGGGATCCCTTTCGCCCATTTCCGAAACTAATATAAGCCCTAGGGGACCTATTTTGCCAACTTAGTAAACTTTACTAACCCTAATTAAATCCTAGGGGCTGTTTTGAACATAAGCCGAAAGTTATAGAAACCCTAGGGACTATTTATGGCAAGAACCGAAAGTATTACATGATTAAAAATGTGGAGGACTTGTTTTGCCATATGCCGAAAGATTAATAAGCCCTAGTTCTTTTATTAGTTAGTTAATTAAAAGAAACCCTAAACCAAAAGGACTAAATCGTCATTTCCTTAAACTTATAACCTAGGGGTTTATTCGGCTAATATTATAAATTTGAGGACATTGGTGCTATTTTACTAAAGTTTTATATTAAATAAACTTTAGGGTTTTTAATGAGAATCGTAGAAACTTGAAGGACTCACTATATATATTATTATGTATAAATAAATACATACGTACCGGATAATAAATGACAAGAAGTTTAAAATAAGTACAAGCATGCACTTTAATTATCTGGATGCATCTATGCATTGTATGTGCATATACTGAGATCATTTAATTACTTAGGTAATTAACTGTATCGTGAGCATACTATCTGGACTATTTGTGATATTATCCGGACACTGCTATTCAGGTGAGTTCATAGCCTCGCCTTTCACTACTGTTTATGTTTTACTAACCCGCGAGGGGGAGACATGCTATAACTTGTTTTGACTGTATGATTTTTATATCGTGAGATCGTGGCCCCACACTTATACTTAATAAACTGTTGATTCAGGAAACGCAAACTGAACTGTTACCCTTAATTACATTTGCCTATTGTAGATGAACCCGCATGACCCGTGCATCTGAAACTGTTAGAATTTTTGAATTGCCTGATAGTTATAAATAGATCTATTTGGGATTGACCGTCCCCATCTGGGTGAGTCATGCTCACTGTGCCTAGGCCAGGACAACAGATGTTTCACATGTCAGCACTTATTATTTTTATGGGTGCCTTTTAATAAGGCGAAGGGTCCTCAGTTGTCGAGGACTCAACTGTCAAGTCTCAGTTTCGGGCAATATGGGAATGTAATTAGCTTACAGTATTTGGCTTTGTGCGATACTATGTTTGTGATGTTTGCGGTTCTAAACTCAACCTTTTATTATTTGGTACATTAATACATGGAGTATACTGATATATATGAACTTGATTTTTATCAAACCTTATGAAATACTATATGGGATATTTGAGATCCTACACTTGATTTTTATATCAAACTTTGTGCAACACTATGTAGGACAATTTACAGTCCTGAACTATGATTTTACAAACCTCTATGAATTCACCAACTTTATGTTGACTGTTTTAAGCATGTTTTTCTCAGGAAATTAAGCTGGATTATTTAAGAATGGACTGAGCATCATTTAGGAGCATCATAATAATTGGGGGATCTGTTTTTGCTGGGATATTTGTAACAACTGATATTTAACATTTCAACTGATTGTACTAAAACCATATTTGTATCAATTGTATTTCAAATCATGTAATTATGATCAATGCTTTGTATGCCATTTGTTCTGTGATCCACTTACGTGACACCGAATTACTATTCCGCTGCAAACCTGATTTGGGGGTGTCACATCTACGACTAGTAGTAGATTCAAATTTCTGCCTGAATTGTTATGATATTTTTTTAATGTTGGATATTTTGTTGTTTTTGATTTGTTTTGGCGTTTGAGCCTCGAGTTATGAATGAAGTTAGGGTTGACGTATGAGATGTTCTTATTTTACCTATACAGTATATATATAGTGTATGTTATATGGTAGATATGTGGTAGACTTATGTGTTCCGTGTAGTACTAATTTCTTATAAGTGTCGTTATAGGAGGGAGTACATGGGTGAAAGGGGACATCTATAATTATGGAGGCCCACTTGAAGAATATGGATAATCTTATGAATCAATAAGGTGGGTTGAAGATTTCTAGAGAGAGAAACTAGTGAGAGAAAGTGAGAGAGAAATATGTGTTTTATTCAAAAATGTGAAAGTGAAATAATCAACAACCAACCCCTTTCTATGGTGGAAAGGGGTATTTATATCCAAGCCACTAATGGGCTTGGGCCGATCCATGACAAGCCCATGGGCCGGTTTCTTACTTAACTAAATAAGCAAACATTAACTACGAGCTATACAACATTAATAATATTTTGGAGTGACCGATACTTCTAATATACGTTAAAAACGTATTTCTAACAATCTCCCCCTAAGGGAGGTCACTCCACGTTACACAGTTCTAAACCTAGCATACTATACTAAGTCTTCGTTCTTCAGCTCGTAGTCTTTTCTTCTTTTCTTTTTGTTGTGAATATGTTGATTTGATCTTTTAGGCTTTGGCTTGAGAGCATTGTTCTTTTGTACTTTCTTGAATTTTGCTGAACTTTGATGCAGAAAAACATAAGCATGTGGGAACGACTTCAGCTGGTGCACCGCAACGCCACCGTCTTCGCAACAACATAATAAGACACGAATGAAATGGCTTAGAACATTTCATTCTAAATCAGTAGCGTTTTACCTCCGGTCGGTGAAGACCGTTGGACGATATTAGATATCGTACCTGTGACGGATAGTTTCAATTAAGTAACTTCCTGACAGGATTTCGCGGGTAAACCCGTTCTCTTTATTCGACGATCACTAAGCTTGACCGCGAACATAAAGAGTGAATCACTTGGAGAAATTATCCTTGTGATTGAAGCCGTCAATTCATGAAACCTGGAACAAGTGAATTTCAATTAAGATTTTCACCATCGTTGCTTTCCAGTTATCACGAGCTTAGATCATAAAGAATCTTGCACGTCACCTACCAAGTGCTGTTTGATGTTAACACTAGAAGGATTTCCACTCGTCATTGTGATCACTAAAGAGTCACTCTAAGTGTTCTGGCAAGATCATATGATAATGCGTAGAGGCCTGGAACGAGTTTAAGTTCAATTAAGAATTAAACTACTGTTTCTTTCCAGTTTTTCACAAGATTGGTTCTTAAAGAACCGCACGTGTAACCTACCATGAGCTTGTTTGATGTTGGCTCAAGCAGGATTTCCATCTTCATGTTCTGGCAATATTACAAGAATACTACGTAGGACTCATAAAAATCTCTTACTTTTCACAGTGTGTGAGAAAGCAAGGAATAAATGGAAAGTGTCCTAATGAGACTTTTGATGATCTCGTGGATCTAGACTCGATAGTGCGTTTTGATTTAGTGAGCGATGGCTGGAGAGGAGTGCCACCTTTTCAATATCAGTCTATTCGGAGTGAATAAACCAATAGATAACGTGTTGATCTCCGTGTGATTAAAACAAATACCTTTTGAGAGATATTTGAGTTAGCTGGGAAGGGTTGTGCATTGCATCACTGGGTCCATGATGTCTTTCTTCAATATCGAGAATCATTAACAAATGATCTCAATAGCATATGTATTGACCCGGTTTCTGCCTAAAGTTGTAAGGAGGGCTTCTTTCTTTACACCCTTTATCTTTACATTTCTTTTTCATTCTTCAACCCCTTCAGTACTTACCAATACATCATTACTAGCACCTTGTTGTGATTGTTCCAGTGCTAGCATCAGTAATTAGTCGGTACTCTGCTACGTTCACAATCTTTCTCCATCTTTCCTAGGACTTCTAATTCTATCTAGGGAATTTTCCTTGGGAAGATTCCATCGGCTTTGATGAATCATTGGACTAAAACCTATTCCTACCACCCTTTTGTCACCACATCCGTCGTGAATAAAGCGTGTTTTGGGAAAGTATAGTCACCATGAAAAATCCTTGAAAATCACTTAAGGTACTTGTGATATTGAAATCAAGAGTTTTGTACCTTAGGTGTTTTGTTCATCAAAAAACGCTCCCCCTTAACACGTGCTTTACACATATTAAGTTGGATTATCGTTAAGTCTTTTTCATCTTTTAGCCAAGTATCATTTAAGTCTCCTTAATCCAATTTTCTCCCCTTATCCAAAATGTTAACCATTAATATTTGGGATATTGAATGGATTAACTGGTCTTTGGGTAAAAATGAAATCAATGTTTGGTCATAGAACATATTAATGCTCCCCCTTAAATTAATAAGGGTTAATTGTAGTGCTTTAGTATGATATATTTTGAAAAATTTAGAATCTCGTGAGAAATTCTTGAAAAATTATCATACCTTAACACTACATCAAGCCATAAAAGCACAATATTCACAAAATTTACATATTCACAATTAAAAACCAATATAGAGTAGACCTGAGATGTACGATCCATTAGATGGATCGTTGCAGTAACTTGTGGTGCACTCCATATGGTCTACCACCAACGAATCTTTCTAAGCTCCTCATCAATCTACGTTCCCGGAGCTTTTCATCAATCTTCTTGATCACATATTTCGACATTTGCCGATAACCCGGATGCCAATACTCAATCATCTCTGGTAAAGACCCACCAGAATTAAGATGCTCCAATTTTCCTCTGACGTATATGAGAGTCCCATCACTGTATTTATAAAGCTCACCTACCCTCATAAACTTCATGATCCCACGACTGTTCAAGTAGAAAATCCCGTAACTCGGAAAGGTAATGCCGGTATAGGGACATCTGTTGACATGTTGAGGTAGAACTTGATTCATTGGACGGGTCAGGTTAAGCTTCCTTTGGTAGCTTTCAACTCCCAATTGAAGATCTTCAACTCGTTTCTTGATAACAACGCTTCGTGTGAATATACGAAGTGTTGTATTCAAGGCAATGATTTCTTCACGAGTAAGATGGGTAAGTTGATCACGGGTCATCATAAGCAACATGTCTTCGATATCTTCAAGGCGAATGATAGAAAAATCTCCCTGCTGTATTGTGTATTCTCTGTCATCCTCCCTTTTTAGACGAATCTCCGTCACATGATGATAGCCATTCTTAGCTTCAGTTTTCAGTCCCAAAATACTTGATATGCGAATATCAGATCTAACAATACTTCCTGAATTGGCTAAGCAACAACCTCGTACGCCCTGCGGACTCGCTCGTCCCAATGTGAAGCACCTATAACAGCATACATATCATAATTACGTTTTACCTTTGGGACCCAGAGTCGGTTTACCTTTTCCTCGATCCAGGGTATTGTCCCCCAATTCGCAGCTTTCAACAAGGTCAGGGAGGTTGCGTACTTGGATGATCCCTTGAGGAGATATTCAAGATCATAGGTGATAAAGAAGTGAAGAGCAATTTGATTATCTTGAGAAGGATCAAGTGGAGGTGGAGCTCTTTCTGACTCATGAAGGCCTGGCCGTTGAACGGTATTAAGAGCTTTCAGGACCTCGTCAGCATAATACTCTTACTCCATGCGGCTTAACCTGGTTTTGGCGTGAATTCTCTTATCCTTTAGCGCTCTCTTCACCAAAGACGGAGTGACCGAAGATTTAAACTCATGAGCAAAAAATGCACACAATTCTATCGGACTACAGATACGGAGATATAGAACATCTCTGTCAGCGTCTGTGATTGGATCATATTTAGCAGTTGCCGTGATCCAAGCTTGTGGCGGTGCAGTTTCATCAATCTCCAATGTATCCGCCCAGTCCCGTGTGCTTGACTCGGGAACAGTAGATTGTGGTTCTTGTTGCAGAGGATTAGAAACATGAACACTTGCTGGTTCTGATTCAGGCATTTCGGCGGTGTCATGAACAGGCGAGTGTTGTGTAGATTCAGGTTCAGTTACTGATTCTGCAATCACAGGAGCAACAAAAGAACTAACAGGATTAGTGGTAACAGAAACAGAAACAGATGTACCGGGAATCGATGACGCAGTAGTAGCATTCACATCATGGCGCCACTTGGTTCGTCTTGATTCCGTAGAGGTGGATTTTTCCTTTTGGGCAGCATCTTTCTGAGTCTTGGTACCAGACTTGGATGGTTTCTTTTTGCTGGCAACCTTTCCCCCGTTTCAGGCTGATCATGTTTATCACCATCATCCTCATCGTCATCTCCGTTGCTAACCTTATCACTCTTCTCATTTTGATCACCACCATCACCATCATCATCCTCATCACCATCATCATCCTCACCATCATCATCATTGTCATCACCATCATCATCATCATCTTCTTCTTCTTCACCATCATCCTCCTCTTGTTCACTATCTTCCTTTTCTTCCTCAGGCAGAATGTGGTAAGGTACCACACTTCCAAACATCTTAAACAACCGATCATCCTCCAAGATAGCTTCATTGAGTGCTTTGTAGAGTGTCCGCTGAACTTTAGACTTGTCAAAAGATCCAACTTCCTTCATGCGAGCTTTGAGGATCTTCTTTAATTCAAAATCCGTTAAGTCATATGCAATTTTGTAGGCGGATTCAGAAGGGTTGGACGACTTGATCATCAAGTTATCAGCCGCAAGTTTCCTCATCTCATCACGCATCTTTGGCATAAGGGCCTCAACAGATTCATTCACTCTCTCTAAGATAGAAGCTTCAAGTAATTCTTTCTGCTCCTTATATTTATCCTTTATAGCTCGAAGTCTCGTAAGTCGTGCTTCACTCTTTTCAGCTTCAGCCTGTTTGACCTGAGCAAGTTCTTCTACATGAGCTTTACGTGTCAATTCCATTTCTGCAGTGAACTTAGCTATCATCTCTTCTTGAGCTTTCTTGGATGCCTCTTCACTTTGTACTCGTCGAAGTAGCTCTTCTCGAAGTTTATCCATTTCTTTTCTTTGATTGTCCGTGTGTTTATCCAACATTTCTGCCATTACGAATGCAGCCATTGAAGATGATACAGAGCTACTCTGGGTTGGTTGAAAAGGCTCGGTTGTGATTACGGTACTGAGGATGGAAGTTGTTGGAGGTGGAAGGAATGGTGTTGGCACCGGTCGGGTTGGTAAAGGCTAGATTAGTGGAGGTTGAGTAACGAGAGGCTGTGTAGTCACAATGATTGTTGTAGCACCGGACTCCTTCTCAACACTTGCTGTATCAGCAATGGATGTCTCCTTCGATGCTGAGTAACGTTCGGGTGATCCAAACTCATTAATATCATCGGGCTCCTCGTATTCTTCTTCAACATCCATCTGTGCACCCGAACCACTACCGCCCGTGTCTCTCCTACTCTTTTCAATAGCCATCTTCACTAACTTTTTCTCAGTCTTTTCGAGAGTAGGATCGTCATTAACATCTTCTTCGTCATGGAGAACAAGCTCGTCAGCCGTGCTCTTACCCTTCTTAGCCTCAGTCTTTTTCTTCTTGGTTTTGGGTTCAGATAAAGCAACTGTTTGCTTGCGTTTACCTTTACTCTTGACCGTAGTAGACGAGTCTTCTCCTGTCTGAAGGCTTGCTTTTTGCTTCTTGATTTCTATTAGCAGTAGCTTGTAATCAGCAGAAGCTTTAATTTTATCTGTCAGAAGATAATCGGGAATAGGACCAGGATTAACAGCACCAGAGGGTCCTTCATGCCTTAGGTCCATAGTGTCATCAGCCTCTTCAGTGTGGTGACGACTTGCTGCACGCTTATCAATAGAGACATCATTCTTCATAAAATAATGAATTATAAGCTTGATAAACCGAGGGTAAGGAAAGAAATTAGCCGTCAGCTTCTTGTTTTGGAAGAGTTGAAAGTTAAATTCTTCCCACAACAAGGATGCATAATATGTATTTAAGCCTTTGTACATTCCATAGAAGATGTTCATAATTGGACCACGCACAGCATCATGCCCAATTGTTTTAGGTGTAAGACATCTACTGAGAATACCAAAGATAGCTCTCCAAGGTTGACCCACTTTGGCGATGGTAAAATCAGACACAACTCGTAGGTCAGGACATCCAAGAGCACGGAACATCTCCATGAGTTCGTCTTTGTTAGGGTTCCTTGAAAATGACAAACCTTTGGGTGTATCCCGAATTCCAAATATCTTGCGGAAGTCTGAAGCGGCGAGTGTCTGTTGCTTGTTGTCGAGGGAGAAGGTGATCTTGTTTGAAGTACTTTCCTTGGTAGCCCAGAATTCATACATGTAATCAAATGGCACCGAAGCAGTACTCCTTAAAGCATTCTTGAAGTGAGATTGATCAAGGATTGATGAGGCGACTTTGAATCCATGGTGAGTGGATTGAGAAACTTGCTTTAGCCGGTAATTGTTTGGTATGAACTTGAGGGCTTTTGCCTCGGCAATTGCGGCTGCTCTAGCATATTGGAGTTCTTGCACTGTTGGATTAGTCATGGTGTCTGCTTAAGATAAGACATAAAAGGTTGATACACAGAAATATATATATACCATTATGTTGTTACTTCTAAGCATGACACATTTCATTAAGTAATTATAACAAGCAAACAATTATCCATCCAACAATCCTTCATTCGTAACTCCTTCATTCAGAACCCCTTCATTCGGAACCCCTTCATTCGAAACCCCTTCATTCGGAACCCCTTCATTCGGAACTCCTTCATTCGGAAGTTCTTCATTCGGAAGTCCTTCATTCGGAAGTCCTTCATTCGAAAGTCCTTCATTCGGAAGTCCTTCATTCGGAAGTCCTTCATTCGGAAGTCCTTCATTCGAAAGTCCTTCATTCGGAAGTCCTTCATTCGGAAGTCCTTCATTCGGAAGTCCTTCATTCGGAAGTCCTTCATTCGGAAGTCCTTCATTCGGAAGTCCTTCATTCGGAAGTCCTTCATTCGGAAGTCCTTCATTCGGAAGTCCTTCATTCGGAAGTCCTTCATTCGGAAGTCCTTCATTCGGAAGTCCTTCATTCGGAAGGACTTCATTCGGAAGGACTTCATTCGGAAGTCCTTCATTCGGAAGTCCTTCATTCGGAACTTCTAAAACCTTGTTCATTCGGAAAGCACAAAAAACGTTCTACCATGAATTATTCTAATAGCATTTGTGTATTCTAAGGCAACAATACTCGTTCTAATGCTAATCCGAGCCAAACCCAGCTAAATCCCCTAATCAATTAACCCTAATTTAAGCAGAAACCCTAATTGGATTACTTTAATAGAATCGAGTTAATTAAGCGGATTAAGCATCGAATTAGACGAGTTAAATGATGTTTGTACCTTGTGAAATGAATGAATCGGATTAGTCGACGGTTGAGAGCTTGTGTTTGTGTGTTAATGGCGGAGAGAAGAAAACGCAGAAAAGAGAGAATAGAAAGAAGGAGAAGACGGGGGTGGAGGGGTTGACTTAGGTCAAAGTTTTATGACTTTTCCTTTTTGCTAATAGTCCCCCAAGATTTTGTTTTCCTTTTCTTTTTGTTTCTAGTCACTAACCGTCGTTAAACTTATCCCCCTTTACCTATCTTAGAGATCACACAAACTTAAATATACATGACAAATCACGAACGAATACAAGACAAATACTAAAGCAATTCCAGTCATTAACCATTTAGCCAACTAATTTTCCTCAAACACTTTTGAAAACCTTTTTGATGATGAAGACGATTTAATATTTTCTCCCCCTTAAACGATGACCCGTTTTCTATTTAAAGAGCTGTAGTCATTGTTTAAAGAGTCAAATATTGATGAAAATATTTCCAATTAATGTCTTGAAAAGATTGATTCGTGGTGGCAATAAGATTTCTCTTAGTTAGACAAATTAATGCAGTGAAACGTACACTAACTCGTGTTAGACCAAGTTGTAAAGTAAACTTGATCCCTTTGCATGATTTGGCTTCTAAATCATGCCCGAGAAAATTAATTCCCGTTGTGAGCCAACGTTTTCCAAGGAAATACGTGACTTTAATGCGAAAAATGGGTTGCAGTCAGAAATAACTACAAGCCATAATGGGCATGTTTTAAAAATGTACAACTTTTATACGGACTCTATTTATGGCGCCGTGTCAATATTGATCGACATTTCTAAAGCCGTAAATATTACCGTACTAAAAGACATGCCCGATTTAAAAAAAAAACGAAAAATATTTTTGGATTTTCTTGATTTTATATTTTTTATGGTTTTTCTTGGTTTTATATTTTTTATGGTTTTTCTTGGTTTTATATTTTTTATGGTTTTTCTTGGTTTTATATATATACGATAATATACATGATCACGAACAAAGGATACGCATGAATAGTTTACCACCACTATTCTGCTGATTCTTCTGCCAACTCTTTGAGAGTCGCTGGAGAGAATGATTTCATGCCAAGCTTGTCGATCAAAAACTCAATTCGTCCTCGATCTAAGGCTTTGGTGAACATATCTGCCAGCTGATACTCAGTGGTGACAAAATACAGCTCAATCACTCCGTTTTCCACTTTCTCTTTAATGAAATGGTAGCGAATGTCGATGTACTTTGCCCGGGAGTGTTGAACGTAGTTGCAGCAAAGGGAAATGGCGCTCTTGTTGTCACAATACATCGGGATTTTGTTGAATCCCAAACCGTAGTCAGTTAGTTGTGATCTCATCCAAAGGACTTGAGCACAACAACCGGACATGGCAATGTATTCAGCCTCTGTGCTAGAAATTGCAACGCTTTTCTGCCTTTTTGAAGACCAACTAATCAATCTGTCTCCAAGGAGTTGCACAGACCCAGAAGTGCTACGCCTCCTGTCTTGACACCCAGCATGATCGGCATCTGCGTATGATATTAAAGCAATAGAGGAATCTTTCGGATACCATAGACCACGATGAAGTGTTCCTTTGAGATACCGAAAGATCCTTTTAACAACATGTAGGTGCTTTTCGGTAGGCCGAGCCTGATACCGGGCACACATGCATACGGCAAATCAAATCAGGCCTACTAGCAGTCAGATAGAGAAGGGTGCCGATCATCCCACGGTAGAGTTTTGGATCGACAATAGTCCCATTCCTATCTTCATCTAACTTGGATTTCTCCACCATTGGAGTGTCCACGGGGTCACAATTTTCAAAGTTATATTTCTTTAAAGATTCTAGAGCATATTTGGATTGATTAATAAAGATGCCTCTGGGATTCTGAGAAATTTGTAATCCTAAGAAAAATGAAAATTTTCCCATCATTGACATCTGAAAGCGTGTGGACATTATCTTCTCAAAGCGTTTTGACAATTCTATGTTAGAGGCAGCAAATATTATATCATCAACATAAATTTGTACAAGTATCATGTCGTTGTCCTCCTTGAGAGTGAATAGAGTGGGGTCCACCTTGCCTTTGGAGAAGCCTTCCGAAATGAGATATGTTGAAAGGAGATCATACCACGCGCGTGGAGCTTGTTTCAACCCATAGAGAGCCTTCTTAAGCTTGTACACATGATTAGGAAACTCCGTGCTAACGAACCCATCCGGCTGACTAACATAGACTTCTTCCCTTAGTTCACCATTCAAAAATGCCGTCTTCACATCCATTTGATAGACGATCATGTTCATATGAGCAGCATACACAAGGAATAGTCTAATAGCCTCCAATCTTGCAACAGGAGCAAAAGATTATTCAAAGTCAATACCCAAAGCTTGTTTGTATCCTCTAGCAACCAATCGAGCCTTATTCTTCAAGACACCACCCATCTCATCGAGTTTAACCTTATAAACCCACAAAAAAGTAAGGATATTAACCTTGTCAGGGAGAGGAACTAATTCCCATACTTCAAGTCTTTGGAATTCATTTAGTTCCTCTTGCATGGCTTCAATCCAAGATGATTGAGTCATAGCATGTTGCCAGTTTTTAGTTCAACTTCGGAGAGAAATGCATCAAAATAGCAATAGAGTGCACTCTCTTGTAATTGATGGCGTGTAGAGACAGGTCGATCGAGACTTCCAATAACATTCCTAATTGGGTGATCTTTTGTCCATTTGGTGCTGTGATTTTCAATCCGTGGTGGTCTGGAGTGAACAATTGTAGGAGCTTCTTCTGAGGTAGACGCGGCTGAAGGGTTTTCAGGTATCGGTATACCAAAGAAAGGAAGCTCTTGTAGGTGAGCATATTCCAAATCGTGATCAATAGAATCCTCTTCAACATCATTAGGCACAAGTAAGGGTGACGATTCAGGTGTAGTTTGAGAATTACTTGGTAGAGGTGCATCCGGTTCAATGTTAATTGAAGATGCATTTGATAAAGCTTCATTAGCTTGAGCAACAACTTCAGGGATTGGAGCTATCACTACAAGTGCTGGAACTTCATAATTTGGGGGATCAAAGAATTCATCAAACAACGGTTGAAATAGTTTATCCCACTCGGGCCTTGTAGGTGGTAAAAATGATGTAGAAGTAGGATTATTGGGAACTAATCCGGAACTGATAGCACCGGTTCCCATCTCGTGAATCGCGGGTTCAGAGGTGCGTTGCTCAGAAGCCATCGCTGTCAGCTCATCAAAATCTGCGTCCATAGTTTCTACTATCTTACCAAGACGACGGTTGTAAATTCGGTATGCTTTCTTGGAGGGTGAGTAACCAATGAAAATACCTATATCGGCTTTCGGTTGAAGTTTGCCCAATTCCTCACTATTAATGTTTGGATAACAAAGAGCACCAAACACATGAAAAAATGAAACATCGGGTTTACGATTATGTAGAAGCTCGTAAGGTGTTTTTCCATGGCGTTTCCGAATGATAGAACGGTTTTGGGTGAAACATTGATAACTAGATTTTACTCAGGTTAAAAATTATCATTCTAGTGGTCTAATCGAATTGATCTGGTTTAACTATGCGACTTAGCTGTCTTTGGTGAAACAAAAAGTTGTGTCGTTGTAGTATAATTAAAAAGGTGCAAAACGATCAAAGTAAATAACGTAAAAGTAAAATGACGTTAAAATAAATGGCGAGAAATTAAATCTAAGTCTAATTAAAATTAAATGGTTCAATATTTAAAAACTTTGAAAAGTAAATGACGAGAAATTAAGTGACTTAAAGTTAAAGCGTGACGAGAATTAAAATTTGACAAAGTATAAAAATGAGAACTTAAAATTAAACAAAACGAAATAAGTGAAAAATAAGCCCCAATCGGAATATATTCCGATGAGAGCCAATCGGAATGTACTCAAACCTCTGGTCGGAATGTGGATCGGAAAATCCAATCGGAAAGCTGTCACCTTACCTTGATCGGAATACCAAACTCACCTTGATCGGAATACTTACTTACCTAATCAGAATGAAGAATGGTACGCTGATCGGAATGAACAATGGGTTACCAATCGGAATGCTGTCACCTTACCTTGATCGGAATACCACTAATGCCTCTGATCGGAATACCAAGCCACCCAATCGGAATGTTATAAACCCTTATCCGATCACTATGATCGGAAAGCTAAACCCTTTTCCGATTTACCAGATCGGAATACGGAGAAAAGAGCACAAAATAAGCTATAACTATAATAAGCACAAGACGAAAATCCTAAGGCAAACCGTATAAAAATAAGCTACTATACTGAAATTTAAAGACTTTTATAACACGAAAAGAAGAAGGTTTACAAAAAACAAACTTTTATATAAAAATACTTTTATAAAAACTTTAAAAACTTTAAGATGTAAACAAATAAGCTATAAAAATCAATGATCTAAGACAATCAAAAGCATAAAAACACAATCTTTAATCAAATAAGCAAGACCATAAGCATGAAATCAACAAGATCAAGCAAGAAAGAAAGGTAGAATGAGAGATCAAACAAGTAAAGTAAAGGTGCAATAAAGATGAAATTAACTTACTTAAAAATTAAAGTGCAAGACAAGGTAATTAAAGGTGCAATAAAATAAATGTGCAAGTAATTAAAAGGTGGAAGAACTAGTGTCACTCTAGCCAACCACTCTAATGAAATGAAAATGAGGGGTATTTATAGGAGATTAGGAAGGTGTTTAGAGGAAGCTTCCTCCCCTCCTTCCTTTCTTCTTAATTGCATGATCAAGTCCTTAAGCTTCTTTAATCTTCTTAAATCTTCTTAATACTTGGACTTTGTTTTGGGATTCCTTCGAACTCGTCTTTTTAATTCTTCAATAAATAAGACTCGAGTTCTTCGGCTTTAAGTAAACTTCCATCTTTTGACTTTTTCTTCGATAAATCTTCAGAATTGGTCTTGGACTTCCGTTCTTTTTGCACTCTTGACTTCCTGACTCCGTCTTTCATCTTTTTCTTCAATAAAAGACCGTAAATGCCGTGTTTTCTCCACTTTTCATAATTTCGTCCTAAATCACAACAAAAACACAAACCACGCATAATTCTGACATAAAAGACATAAAATACACGTTTTGGCTCGGTTATTATTATAATTAAGTGGTGAAAAGGATGGGTGTTTTCACACCTATCAAACATGCAGTAGATATAGCTTCTGCCCACAAGAATAATGGAGCGTTCGCATAAATCAGCATAGTCCTAGCAGCTTCCATAAGCGTTCGATTCCGTCTTTCAACGACACCGTTTTGTTGTGGAGTACGTGCAGCGGATGTTTCATGTGAGATACCAACTTCTTCATAGTAATCACGAAGAGTCTGGTTGACGAACTCTGTTCCATTATCTGTACGAATACGGCGGACAGTAGTATTTAAATGTACCTGAATGAATTTCAGAAAAGTGATGATAGCCTTCGGTGCTTCATCCTTTGTACGTAGAAATCTAACCCATGTAAACCTGGAGAAATCATCCACAATAACAAGGATGAATTTCTTACCGCTCACACTTTCGGTTCGCATTGGCCCACAAAGATCCATATGCAAAAGATGAAGTTTTTCTTGATTGGTGTCTTCAGCTTTGGACTTGTATGATTTCTTGGTGCTTTTCCCCCTTGAACACGCGGAACATAAATGGTCCTTGTGAAATTTGAGCTTTGGAAGACCACGAACTAATTCGTTTTTAGCCAAATGATTAATAGCATCAAAGTTGAGATGAGATAATCTGCGATGCCATAACCATGACTTGGTCTTAGATGCTTTGGAGAGAAGACATACTGGAGAGGCGACCATCATGTCTTGTAGGGACAAAGTATAAAGATTTGCACCACGAGACCCCTTCAACAAGTCTTTTCCTTCCAAGTTGCGGATGAAACAAGTATGTTGTCGAAAAGCAACCTCTAGGTTGGAATCACAGAATTGTCCTACTGAAAATAAATTATGACCAAGACCTTCTACATAGTATACCCTTGAAATCGTAACGTTTCCAATCTGATATTCACCATATCCCATTATCTTTGCAATATGATCATTACCGAATTTAACCGTTCCAAGAAACTTGCTGACGAAATTTCGGAGCATCGAGCGATCTCCGGTCATATGCTTTGAGCAACCGGAGTCCAAATACCAGAGGATGATTTGGACCACCTGAAAATATCACCAGACGAGGACAATTTATAGGTTTCGGAATCTGAATGTTCTTTGTTATTACCAGGTACAGATTTAATGATCTTAGATTTGCTAACTTTAGGTTTCTTAGATTTCCTAGCCTTCTTCCTAGTTGGTGGTGTAGATTCAAGTTGGCTTAAATCCTGAGGTATTTCTTCACTGATAGGCACTATAGTGGGGGCTGACCTAATTAAACGGCGCGGTTTCCATACTTTAGTGCTAGTGTGCCTAACTAAAGGACGCTGAGACCTAACCTCAATGGATGCATTCCTAGTTAAAGGGCACATTTTTCCATCTAATGTAAAGGTCCTACCAGTGGGACGCCATTGCCATCCAACTTGGGTACGAGTTCTCCCAGTTGGATTCCATTCAAGATCATTCCTAATAGCATTCATTTCATTCACATGATCAATAAGACACAAATCATAACGTTGGGAAAACATGCATTCATTACAATTCCAACATTTTAAATTAGAATTCACAAATGGTTTAGGCTTCTGCACAGGCGCAGAGCTTTTAGTATTAACATGATTCTTTTTATTTAAATCTGAACTGATATTCCTAGTGTGAGCTTCTACTTTATTCTTGATGGTACTACTAGTGGAGGGCTTGATCTTATCTTTCTTGAGTGGCGATCCTTTAGCCTTAGTAGACTCTTTTAATCCTGTAGAAGACAAAGTGGGAACATTAGCAACAGATTTTAAAGGTGCCTTAGTTGATGGTGCCAATGACGGTTTTGCTCCTGGGGTCTTATTGAATGGAGTTACAACAATGGGTCGATTAGTGAGTAGTGTAGAACCCGGTTTTCCTATGTATTGCAAATATGCTAAGCAATATTGAACTCGCTGAATATATGCATGAGCTGAATAATAGTAACTGCTTGAGGGATCTAACGCATACAAGTCATCTAAAATATCCCTAACAAGATCTACATGCTTAATTGCATTCCTCATATAATCATCGTAGGTAACCGGATTTTTCTTATGGAGCGGGTTCTTATAGAGCACTACTGAATTGGTTGTTGGAGCACTAGAGGACGGTGTAGAGTTGGTAGCTAAGTTATTAACAACTTCTTGTCGGGTGAGAAGAAGTGTCTCCTTTAACTCGGCCAAGACCATGTTTTTGTCAATGAGCTGGATGTTTAAGTCACAGATTTCCTCACACTTTTGGTTCAATTGTTCAACATAAGATTGTTGCTGTGCTGCATTAAAAGCTAAGCGTTCTTCTATTGAACCATAAAGAGTGGATAGTCCCTGTCTTGCCCGATCCATCTCCCCTAGAACAGACGAAAGTCTAATTTCTAAGCACAGGTTTTTAGACTCTGCAGCCTCTAGTTCCAATTTTAGTGTTTCGTTCAATGATACATCTCTCTTTAATCTCATAATCTCTTCCTCTAATGCCTTAACTATCTCAATCATCTTGTCACTCGTCTCAACACTGTTTTCACAACCATTTGTTATCAAAAGATCCTCATTTTGAGTTTGCTGTTTTAATTCTAAAGATATACAATGTTGTTCAAGTTGATTAAAGCGTTTTGTAAGTAAATTGTAAGAATCTTGAAGCTTTAAAAATTCAGCGTTAGATTCGTGACAAGAATGATTATAACCTCATTTACAGTATCAGCAACATTTACAGAGAGATCACACACATCATCACATATATTCACAGCATCACATTTAATCATAGCGTATGTAAGCTCATTCGAATAATTAACATTCATAGTAGTAAGCACATCACACGAAATTACTTGGGACAAGAATCGGTCATATTCGGATAAAATCTTTTCCTTTTCAATTAATTGTAGTTCGTAAGCGGTGTCCATTTCATAAAACACTTTTTGAACTTCTTTAATTTCAATCTCGAGATTTTTTGAAAGAGATGCAAAACTTCCTTTTAGACTTTCGACAAACGGATTGATCTCATTCTTAAACACCTCGTTCATGTGTTCGAAAGCCCATTCTCCGGCGTTTAGGCCATTTGAAGTCGTACATTCCCGGATGACCTTGTCAAAACTAGCAAAGTATTGATTAATCTCTTGCAAGTTTATCCATACAGTGCTAACAGGTGGAAGATCCTTTGGAATTTCCTTAGGTCCTTCCATTTTGACAAGTGTAGGAAGTGTACTAGGGTTTTCTTCATTTAACATGTAGGTTGGTGTTGTGATGAGATATTTATCCATATGGAAGCGAATTCTAAAGTCCGTTTTTGCAAGATCCTGATTCATTTTAAAATAATCACACTCGGGATATTTTGCAAAGTTGTATGACCGATTCTCGTCAACTAGGTCCTTATTTGTGCGATCCTCGAAAATAACAATCGGGTCTAAGACCAATCCCAATTGGGTTGCATTATAAAGTCTTGGACTATGGATAAAAGCTTGTCTTGCATACCGTGGGTTAGGGGGAAGGCCTTTTTGACGCGATAAGTTAAACTCTCTAAACAATGCGTCAAATAAGTGCACTAGTTGAGAGGCAGCGTATTGTCTTAAAAGCAAATAATCTAAACTTCTAATCTTATTAGCCGCATTAATTTCCATTTCATTCTTTTTAGACTCGAGTAATTCAAAATCCGTTTGAAGTTTGTGAAAATTAGTGACCACTAACTCTTTTTCTTTAAGTTCGTTGGAAAGATCTGCTCTTAAGGTTTCAATTTCTTGCAAATGACCCATTTGTTTGTTTCGAAAATGATCATATTCGGGATTTGTTAGAACATTGGATGAAGGAACTAATTCCAAAGTTTGAACCTTTTTGTTGCACAAGGCAAGCTCGGCAGACAAATTCTTATTCTTAGCTAGGGTTTCTAATAGTGCAGTATTCATTTGGCTAAGTAAATTTGCAAGAACCATGACCAAATCTTGTTGAGCAGGAATATGCGTATGCGAAATGGCTCCCGGTTGTGATTCACTCAAAGTCTGGGGACTCACATTGATATTACTATCATTGATTGTCTCCTCATTTGAAAGACTCACCACCGAAGACTCATTCGGATCAACACCCTCTTGCCCAACTTGATGTGGTTGAATACTAGTATCAGTGGTATTAGTAAGTACCTCATATATTTTATCTGACCCAAAGCTGGAGATAGTTGCCATAAGAGCTGCCTGAGCATATTGAAGATCATCACAGTCTGAATCGTAAGCATCCAGATCATCTGCTTGGTATGCTGCATTCTGTGTAGTGACAACCTCTTGTTCCGCAATCCCTAGATCAGCAAGAAATGCAAGCTCCTCTTCATCAAGTTCATGTCCTTGTGCCTGAGCGTTCACCAAATAAATCTTCTCTGCAAACCATTGACCATCCCTTCTCCTCTTGGGTTTTGTGCAATCCCTGGACATGTGACCTTCTTCCTTACAGTTGTAGCATGTAATCATTCTCAACTTGCCTGTGGAATTAACCCGTGGAGGAGTGCTGACCATTGGAGCAGGATTGACCGTGCGTGCATTGGTGGTTGATGTAGTGGGTCTCCCCTGATAAGGTTGAATAGGTTGAACCATTACCCTGCCATTCTTAATAGTAGCTTGTTGTCGAGAATTGGATGAATTCCTTAGCTGGTTGTTAGTAGGAGCTGGTCCTCTAAATCCTCGTTTGCTCAATGTCCTTGTGAGATAAGCAGACATAGTGGCTAACACTTCAACTGGGTCAGTTCCTTGTTTGAATTCAGGAATGGGAACTTCATCATTATCACAATACATTGCTTGGTCTTGTTGAGCGGCATAAGCACTAGAAGGAATACTCATGTGGTCAGAATAGCTTGATGGATATGCTGCATTTTCTTGATAAGAAGAATATGATGACTGAGCATAAGGTGCAATGCTTGCTGGTGAATATGGGTGAGGTTGTGAGGCATATTGTGATGCTTGTGGTTCTCTCTGAGACGAAGGTGCATTAAACCGATATTGTTGCTGATGTGAGGTGGGTGGTTGCGGTAGAATCGAATATTGGGGGAAGCTTGGAGTCATGTACGGTGATGGATGATAGGCTTGGTGTCCCATGATATAAGGAGTGTTGTTGTATGACAAGCTTGGTTGATTTGCCATCAAAGCTAAAGAATCAGGGTACATACCTCGAGGCGAACGGTGCATGATCACGTGCTTCTCATGCTGCTGGAGAAAAGCGTAGAGTTGATCCAAATTGCACTTATGCAAATCCCTAGTTAACTTAACATCAGTAATATACTCACCCCATTCAGCTTGAGGTAAAGTATTCAAAAACTTGGTGTTAACCTGGAATGGAGCAATCACGAGATTGTATACATTCAAATCATTCATGAGAGTAGTGAATCTGAAGTAGTAGTCGTGAAGCGTTTCCCCTGGACTGTACGTGAATCTATCAAACAGATCATACAACTAACATTCCCGTTCCTGTTTAGTAAGAGACGTACCTTGTAGCAAAACCTTTAGACGTTCCCATAAATCCTTTGCAACCGTATATTGACTTACCATTCGATAGATGTCATGTGGAAGAGCTTGGAGAATGGTTTGAAGAGCCTTTTCGTCTGCATCGGCAATAAGTTGTTGAGCTGGTGTAAGTTCTTCAAACTCCCGTGGTCGAGTCACATTGTTAACAACGATGGTACCATAATCAAGTGGACCATTTAGAATTGACTTGACCATAAGCCTCCCATATGTCGGTTTTCCCTTAATGTATGACATCATACGGCCTTGCCATGCTTCAAAGACTTCTTTAATGAGCATTGGAGGGCGATTATCCGTTCCCGTAATGACGGAAATATCCGTAAGTGATGTCATTTGAGGCATTAATGAATTCGGATTCATCTTGATCACTTTAAAGAGACAAAGATTATCGGTTGATCGAGCAGTGAAGTAAAGTCGTGAGTTGTGTTGAGTTTTTGTGTAAGAAACCAAGATTAAATCCTCTAAAGATCGTCGAAAAAACCAAGTAAAATATCCCTTGGTTCGGAACAATCGTTGATTCGGAAGAATTTGGTTCGGAACTTCTTTGATTCGGAACTATTGGTTCGAAAGATATTGGTTCGGAAGATATTGGTTCGGAACTTCTTTGATCCGGAACTTTTGGTTCGGAAGAAATTGGTTCGGAACTTCTTTGATCCGGAACTTTTGGTTCGGAAGAAACTGATTCGGAACTTCTTTGATCCGGAACTTTTGGTTCGGAAGAAACTGATTCGGAACTTCTTTGATCCGGAACTTTTGGTTCGGAAGAAACTGATTCGGAACTTCTTTGATCCGGAACTTTTGGTTCGGAAGAAACTGATTCGGAACTTCTTTGATCCGGAACTTTTGGTTCGGAAGAAATTGGTTCGGAACTTACTGGAAAAAAGCTGGTTCATGTGTTTAACAATCGACTAAATATATTAAGAACAAACCCAGATTTTTACCAAATTACCCGAAAAGTTTTGTGATTTCTACTAAAAGAAGTAACACCCAATACTTATCTACTAATCCCAACACCAAAATCTTCAAGAATCAAGATAGATTTTCCTAAAGAACACTAATACAATCAAAAACTAAAGAACAACACAAATCATTACCTTAAATCACCCCATGGCTCTTGATACCAATTGAAGAATATGGATAATCTTATGAATCAATAAGGTGGGTTGAAGATATCTAGAGAGAGAAACTAGTGAGAGAAAGTGAGAGAGAAATATGTGTTTTATTCAAAAATGTGAAAGTGAAATAATCAACAACCAACCCCTTTCCATGGTGGAAAGGGGTATTTATATCCAAGCCACTAATGGGCTTGGGCCGACCCATGACAAGCCCATGGGCCGGTTTCTTACTTAACTAAATAAGCAAACATTAACTACGAGCTATACAACATTAATAATATTATGGAGTGACCGATACTTCTAATATACGTTAAAAACGTATTTCTAACACCACTTAATTATATATGTACCACAACATCGATGACCTTCCAAGTATGGTTGCATGAAAAAAGGGTTAATACATGCTTGTATATGATGAGATGTGTATTTTGGGTAATTGTAGACAATAGGGGTTTATGTAATGGTTGCCTATGATATGGCTTTTTGTGTGTTATATGTTTTGGGTTATAGTCGTGTTGTGTGATTATGGGGTCACACGATATGGGTTGGTTTTGGTGATGGGTTTTATGCCTTGTTGTGGCATGGTGAGATGGTGATTACTCGTATGGAAAGAACGAGCGTATGACGCGATTGGTTGACTTGACATGTATGATAACGAGTATGTTTTGGGTGGTTTAATAGGTATACATATGCGGATCTATATATACTAGTAGATGTTATGTTATGATATACGGTCGTTCAATAGTTATTATAACTTGAACGTACCTAGTGTTCTCTCATGTTTAAACAATTTATTAGTGCTGGAGTTTGATGGAGTTCCAACGACGTTTTGAATCTTTTGAAGTGTGTCAACATTCGGGTATGTATTTTAATTGATTAGAACTACCAAATTTTCTTGCAAAGGAGTCTAGCTAATTAAAGGAAAATGCTTTTGAAAATACTATGTAAGTGTACGGTATGATATCCTGAGTTACATATCTTTTCTTTAAGTTTAGTGGTAGTAAGTTAAAAGAAATCTTGACAATGAATGGATTAGTTTTCTAGGTAACATGTGATGGTGCATATAAACGGTAAAGAATTTTTACGATCATTTTCTTAAAAGTGGAGTTAAAGTTTTAGAAGTATTTAAATAGACGGAAAAAGTAAAAAGGGAGATTTTGGTAATGATAATAATAACATAGAATAAAATGAATAAAAATAGTATATTTTATAAACACGTATTGGTTTCATAATAACAAGTGAAATGAGTTTAATGTGAGTAAACAAGATAATGGTTAAAATAACATTATACTATACTAACTACTGGATACATTTGATAACATAATGAAGATAAAAGATGAGTTTATTGTTAAATGAGATGATAAATAAAGTGAGTTTTAGTACACTAACTGAGTTCTGCCCTTTGATAGTAACGGGGATGGTAAAATATGACTATAATTTCATTTATTGGAGTTAAAATATGGTCTTAATGTGAGGTAACTAATTGAGATGAAAATTTAAAATTTTCTAAGATATTGAAATTTCATAATACAAATCGTGACGAGTTTGACTTTTGTTGTTGGCACACTCCATTGATCTTTTGGATTACATTGTTTTGTTTTCAGTTGTTTTGTCTAGGGTTTGTTTTACCCATATTTTATTTTGGGACACAAATGTTTGGAATTCTTTTAGTACATGTCATGGTTGATTTAGTTATGCGGTTGTAGAAACGTTAGGATGAGATGATAGAGGTGGGTAGTATTACTTATGGTTAGATATTAGAATGGAGAGATGTCTTTTAGTTTAAAGGTTGTGTTGAAGGAATGATTAAGATTTGTGGGGTTTTGAAACTTATATTGGTTACGGGAATAAGGGAGTAAGTAAAGTTAGTTGACTGGTCGTGGGAACGAGATGTCATGCTTTGAGAAGTTGGATGAAGTACCATTAGGAGATGGATGAAAGTACTAGCGAATGTGAGGGTAGAGTAGAAAGTTTATACTAATGGAAAGACAGGGCAAATAACACACAAGGGAATTGGTATAGTTATGGAGGCAAGGTAGTAGTAGACACGCGAAGGAAAACATGGATGTGAAAGAATGATTGGTAGGATGTTGACAAGCACTATGATGGGAGTCTCCGTATGGTTCGTGACGAAGAAGGACATATCGAGTACTAGAGTGAAGCTACAAAGATCTGAACCAATGGATCGTGATGGAGTGACTACATAACATAGGAGATTAAGAACTCGTGGGAGTAACAAGGGGAGTCGAGTGACTACACAAAGATAGAAATTCGTGGCTATGAATATTGAGGGATGAGTAGTGAAGCTAGAGCTAAATAAGTTCGTGGAGAAGTGATTAGAGGGTCGGTTTAGTGAAGGTGTTTATGAAGGATCTTTGGAAGAGACAGTTATGCATTATCCAATGCACCAACGATTTCCATAGAGTTGATGAATTGGGTGTGAAATTTTTTTTGGACATGATAGTGAAGGAATTAGGGAGAACCCTCAAAGGATAGTAATAAGTGTGAAAACACGTATCCTTTTACCACTTAAAACACATAAAAACAAGACCAAAACGTGTGTTTAATGTCGTAAAAGTCGGAATTACGCGTGGTTTGTGTTTTTATTGTGTTTTAGGACCAAAATATGAAAAAGGAAGAAAACACGGGCTTTCACAGGCTTTTATCGAAGAAAAAGACAAAAGACGAAGTCAAAAGACCAAGAGTGAAAAAAGAACGGAAGTTACAGGCCTATTCTGAAGATTTATCGAAGAAAAATACCAAAGACGGGAGTTTAACGAAGTCGAAGAACTAAGTCTAATAAAAGAAGAAAATTAGAAGACGAGTTTATTTTATCTATCGACAAATCCCGAGACAAAGTCGAGAAAGACGAATTAATAAAGAAGACGAGAAGACAAAGAGAAAGATGGAAGCAACAACACAACATACTCCTCCACTATAAATAGCCTAAAAACCTTCATTTGTAATAGTTAGTTTTTCATTAAGGTAATTAGGAGTAGGTGTAAAATTACTTTCTCTCTCTAGCATTCTTTCAAGTTTTTCAAGCTTTTCATCTTAATCTTCAATTGTTGGATCTTTAATCTTCATCTTTAATTCAAGTTTTTCAATTAATCTCATTCTTCCTTTCTTGTTTTTAATATTATGTTGATTTGCTTAATCATGTAGCTTATTTGATCCTATTGCTTATTTGATTAAAGTGCTTAGTTCATTGTTCTTATTACTTTTATGTTATTGATGGTTATAGCTTATTGTGCTTATTGCTTATTTTGTGTTAGCTTATTTTTATTTGAGTGGATTTAGTAGTTTAATGTTTTAAAAAAAAGATTTTATTTATTTTGATTATTTGGTGTTTTTAGAGTTTTAATTTGTGTCTTGTTTTGCTTATTTTAAATATTAGTTTGGCTTAATTTTTGGTTATTTGCTTATTGATTTTTGCTTATTGTCCTTTATTCCGAATAGTTAAAACCCTAGTATTCCGACTTAGCTTATAACCCTTTTCCCGAATTAGATAGCAAATCATTTTTTCCGAATTAAGTTTTGATTTAAGATTATTCCGAATTGTGTTCTTGTTCTTTTTTCCGAATTAGATAACGAATCTGTTTTCCCGAATTACATTACTATTCCTTTTCCCGAATTAGATATAAGATATTTTTCCGAATTATATTTCATTCTACATTCCGAATTAGATTAAACTTTTCAATATTCCAAATTACTTGGTGATCCATTTTTTCCGAATTATGTTTGCAAACTGTATTCTGAATTAAAACTTTGAAAAGAATTCCGAATTAGGTTTTAAAATATGTATTCCGAATTAAGTTAGTGTTTGTATTCCGAATTAGGTTTTGAACAACTTTCTGAATTAACTACTTGAGTACATTCCGAATTAGTCTTGCATTTTATGTTTTTCCGAATTGATTAACAAATCTTGATTCCGAATTAGGTTCAACATATTGTTTTCCCGAACTGCGTTAAGTTAATAATTCCGAATTGTGTTTGATTTAAAATTCCGAATTAACTTCTTGATCTTTATTCCGAACTGTTTTTGATTTTTATTTTCCCGCCAATTTTGTCAAGTTTATTTTAAATTGTTTTGTTTAGTTTTATTTTTAAATTTATGTTTTATTAAGTTTTAAACTTGTTTAATTTCTTTATTAACTGTCATTTGTTTTAGTTTAATTTTAGAAATAGATTATAAGTCTTTCTTTTTAATTAAGCAAAAACGACTGAGTCACACTAAAAACCGGAGATCAATTCGATAAGACATATCTAGAACATATTTTTATTATTAAAATTCAGTTATTAAAATGGCGCCGCTGCCGGCTCTTTTCGTAAAGATTAACGGTTTTTTGTGAGAGACGCGTTGGATTTTGGGATCCGTTCATTCATGAACGTTATATTTCTTGCTAAAATTTTAAAATTTTTCAAAAATAAAAAAATTCCAAAAAAATCCAAAAAAATCAAAATTTTCAAAAAAATCCAAAAACATTTAAAAAAAAAATAATCATAAAAAGCATTTCTATTCAAAAGTTTTGCATCAAAAATATTTTCTTTTTACGTTAACTTTGTTTCTTCTTCTATTTCTTTTCTATCTTTTTCTTTTGTAGGTGTATGCGTACCCGTTCGCGCAAGAGGAAATCCATTCAAGCCGCTATCATCGAGACTCGTGTTATTAACACCATGGATAATCGTCCAATGATCGAGCTCTTGCAATCACACGTTGAAGTCAATGACGATGCTATTGTGGTGTCGGCTATTGACGCCAACAACTTCGAGCTCAAAACCGGTTTTATTCAAATGGTTTCCGCAACACCTTTCTTGGGCCGCACTCATGATGATCTTCACGATCATATCAAAAGGTTTGTCCACTTAACTAATACTGTGAAATACAATAGGGTCTCACAAGAGGCAACTCGTTTGCTCCTCTTTCCTTTCTCTCTCGAGGGATGTTAGCCCTATATTTCATATAGTCAAACAAGAATGTAATAGGTCATCTTAGTCGTTAAAGGTCTTGTATTGTAATAGGTTAGTCGGGAAAACCGGGCTTGGACTTTAAGCTAATATTGTATAAGTTAGGGGCTCTAAGCCCAAGACAAGCCAAGCCCGGCCCATGGAAACAAACCCACGACCCATGGAAAGCCCATGTGGTTCGTGGGTATATATACCCTCTTCCATGTGTGGAAGAGAGTGTTGGTTACCATTTACTTTCTCTCTATAAATAGTAAAAACCTTCCACCATCTCTCTAGTTTCTCTCTCTACTTTTCTTCTCTTTCTCTCTCTAGAATCTTGTGTTATGGATTAAAGTGGGATTAACATTTGGTATCAAAGATACTTAATAAATATGGGGATGACATACTGCTGGTGCAAGTTTATGTTGATGACATTATTTTTGGTTCTACGAACCCAAAACTTTCAGAACGTTTTGAAAAATTAATGCACAACAGATTTGAAATGTCAATTATGGGGGAGCTAAAATTCTTTTTAGGCCTCCAGATTCATCAATCCCAACGTGGTATCTTCATTAACCAAGCTAAGTATGCTCAAGAGATACTTAAAAAGCATGGTATGACCTCATGTGCTCGCGTTGGTACACCATTGTCAACCAAATCCCTAGACTCTGACTTGTACTCATATCCCGTAGATCAAACGCGCTATCGTAGTATGACAGAGTCACTTATGTACCTTACAGCCAGTAGGCCTGATATTTATCATGCCACGTGTTATAGTGCACAATATCAAGCCAGACCTACTCAAAAGCACCTCAAAGAGGTTAAACGGATCTTTTGTTACCTTAAGAATACCATTTACATGGGACTCTGGTATCCGAAGGAAACCGGTTTTCATCTAACAGCTTTTTTAGATTTTGATCACGCATATTGCCTTGATAGTCGAAAAAGCACTTCTGGTAGCGTACAATTTCTAGGGGAAGACAAACTTGTGAGCTGGTCGTCAAAGAAGGAGGATTGCACTTCGCTCTCATCATCTGAAGTAGAATATGTGGCTCTATCCGCGTGCTGTGCTCAAGTCCTCTGGATGAGAACTTAACTCACGGATTATGGCTTCCACTTTGATAAATTACCTATGTATTGTGACTCAAATTCGGCCATAGCTATCTCTTGCAATCCGGTTCAGCACTTCCGTACCAAGCACATCACAGTCAGATATCACTTTATCAAGGAACAAGTGGAACGTGGTATCGTGGAATTATACTTTGTCATAACTGAGTACCAGATAGCAGACTTGTTTATTAAAGCCCTTTCCCAAAATAAGTTTCAGTATCTCTTTAGCCGTCTTGGTACGATGTATATGACTACAGAAGACTTGGAGGTTTTGTCAAATGATTTTGCTTGATATTCTCTCATAATGACTTCTAAGCGCATCACAACTTAGGACTCGGACCTCAACAAAGGAAATTTTATCTCGGACGATAACTTATCCTTCTCAACGAGAAATTCATATTTCTCGGTCATGAGCTTCTCATAAAAACATTCAAAGTTTTTAAGTTCATGAAAAACGACTTCTAAGTAAATGTCAGCTTAGAATTCGCACTTCAACTTAAGGGAAGTTTATCACGGATGATAACTTATCCTTCACAACGGGAAATTAATCTTTCTCGGTCATGAGCTAGTCACAAAACAATCAAAGTTTTGAGCTCATGAAAAGCGGACCCGAACGGGAAGTGTACATTTCAGTGCGCTTTCCTAAAGTAATAAAAGAGAAGTCTTCTATCTTGACTATTTTAAAACCGTTGAACACAATTTTTCAAGAATTTCTTAAAAGGTTTTTCTAAATCTTTCAAAATTGTGTGTTCAGCACTCCCTTCTTCATAATGTGGTTTTTATATCTCAAAATGTCATATGTTATTTTGATCAATTTTTGAGGGGGAGAGTTTTAAAATCAAGCCTTTAATGTTGTTGGGTACATCCCTGAAATTTCATATTTTATGTATCCAACACATTCCGAAAATGGTTTAAAACTGTCATATGTATTATACTATATCGGATATGGCATCTCAACTCCGTACCTCAACATATTTTGTGGTGTCGTTTTTCCAAAATTTTGTCAAACTTTTATTCAAGATACACATATATTGTTGAGGGGGAGCATCCCGACTGAAAATGTTCCATGATTCATGCGCGCACACATGTTTCTCTCCCAATCGGTTTTTAGAAATTGTCATATTTTAATCAATTGGTATCTCTAATATGATGTTTTTATATTAGAGATAGGGGGAGAAAATGTGATTAAAATGTAATATATCGCAACATGTGATCTTAAAAACTCAAGTGCAACTCTTTCCTTTACATGCTAAACTATTTCGTATATCGATGCATGGGTGTAGGGGGAGCTTTTCGTAAATGTAAAAATTTCAAAGTGTTAAAAGTTTTGATTTTTATCAAGCACTTTGAATGGTTTTCAATGGTTTTATGGTTACGTTTGAAATTGAGTATTTTGAAGTTCGTTTTATCTCGATTCTTGACAAATTGAAAGTCCTAAAAATCTCAAGTCTTTTATTGTTCTTGGTTGTTAGGGTATTTGAAAGTCTATGTCTATTTCAATCAACACGTAAAAAGAGTGAAAAATATTAAGCTATGTATCCGTAAAACACTTTGCAAATACCAAGTAATATTCACAAAAATACAAAATGTAAATGTATGAAAGTAAAAGTGCTCAAAATGTAAGCTAAATGAAAGTACAAGGGTAGAAATGTAAATTTCAGAAACTTAAAGGACCAAAAGTGTAAATTTCTAACAAATTTGTAACTACTTTTAACCAATTAACAAACTTTACAACTGAATTTAACAAAATCTGAAACTACAAGGACTGACTTTTTAAAAACCCTAAATACTTGAAAGATTAGCACCAAATGAACACAATTAGCAAATTCAGGGACCAAAATGCAATTACTATTAAAAGTTTTCCAAAAACAGGCACAACCAAATGAATAAGCTCGTATGAGCTTATTACTGAACCAAATAAGCTCTAATTTGTTTCAAAGAGCTTAAAATCTAATTTTAGCTAGACATGTATAAGGAAAAAGCTTAAAAGCTAGTAAATCTCAAAGTAGCTTATCCTAATAAGCCAAGAATAAGCAAACTGAAAATCCAGACATCCACAGCTTGATTTCAAAGCTCAATCTTGTTAAACAGCTTACAAGGAGTATGGAATGTCTTTCCAAATTGAAAATGATTGACTAGATAAGATGGAATCTGTATTTAAGCTGAAATGAGCTTATTTGACCAACGTTGACCAGATTATTGAAAAAAGCTGAAAACTTTAAAACTTATTCAGGACATGTTTTTAACAAGATTTGTGAAAGAAAATTGGTACATTTATGAAGTAGAAATGGAGAAGTAAGAAAACAGTTAGGGTCTTATTACAGAAACTTGCAAATGCTATATAACTTATTAAAAAGCTGATTTCACACTCAATTTTGTAAACTGTAGAATTTCCTTACACAAGCTAAAACTTTGGATATTAGACTACAAATAGAAACAGGTTTCAAACAAATTGGTCAAGTAATGAAGACATGGCATTGATTTGAATTGAGCAAGTTTTCTGAATAACTAGAAAGCAGATTTTGACCCAAACCTTTTTAAGACCAATTGCCTTTTTGACTTGTATTTTGACCACAAAACTGAACAAAATTGTTACCACTAGTTTGCCAAGTGTAAATGAGCAAATTTCAACAGATTAAACAAGCTTTAATCACAAGTTCTATGTAAATCCAAACACCATTTTACAAGACTGTTAAGAAATTTTACAAAGCAATTTGGAGTACAAGAGTGAATTAGGCGATGACTGCTATCAAGTCTTGTTTAGTGAATGAAATGAGAGTAGAATGAACTGAATTCAAACTTGCTAACACTTTAACTCACAAAATGAACTCAAAGACTTTTAACTGATGAAAATGAAAGATGAAATCAAGTAAATGCAGACTTAAGGTACAAGACTACTCAAATGCTATCAAGCTAACACAATTACACTAAAACAAGGCTAAGCACTTCATCAATTCAACATGTAAAGTTTACACTAAGAATTTAGCATGCATAACAATTCAAGGGAACCAAAATCAGATTTGTGAAACCTTTTAGCTTGAAGCCTCCATTGACGGAGTAGAGGAGTGCTGTACTCTCTAAAACTACTTCCTTCAAACCCAATCAACTACAATCATCAACCATATCACCTCCAAATGCCATTTCTGGATCAATTCAACTAAATCTGCTTCTATCTACTCAACAAAAACTGGCATGAACTGAATCTGGCTAGTAATGCTTGAATAACTTCTAAAATGTCTCAAACAAAGTTCATTGATCAATTATGATCAATGACATCACAGTATAACAACAGTATTGCAGAATTGAATAAAGTAAGACAAGAGAAAAAGGAATTACGTCGTAAAAGTCGGAATTACGCGTGGTTTGTGTTTTTATTGTGTTTTAGGACCAAAATATGAAAAAGGAAGAAAACACGGGCTTTCACAGGCTTTTATCGAAGAAAAAGACAAAAGACGAAGTCAAAAGATCAAGAGTGAAAAAAGAACGGAAGTTAAAGGCCTATACTGAAGATTTATCGAAGAAAAATACCAAAGACGGAAGTTTAACGAAGTCGAAGAACTAAGTCTAATAAAAGAAGAAAATTAGAAGACGAGTTCATTTTATCTATCGACAAATCACTAGACAAAGTCGAGAAAGACGAATTAATTAAGAAGACGAGAAGACAAAGAGGAAGATGGAAGCAACAACACAACATACTCCCCCACTATAAATAGCCTAAAAACCTTCATTTGTAATAGTTAGTTTTTCATTAAGGTAATTAGGAGTAGGTGTAAAATTACTTTCTCTCTCTAGCTTTCTTTCAAGTTTTTCAAGCTTTTCATCTTAATCTTCAATTGTTGGATCTTTAATCTTCATCTTTAATTCAAGTTTTTCAATTAATCTCATTCTTCCTTTCTTGTTTTTAATATTATGTTGATTTGGTTAATCATATAGCTTATATGATCCTATTGCTTATTTGATTGAAGTGCTTAGTTCATTGTTCTTATTACTTTTATGTTATTGATGGTTATAGCTTATTGTGCTTATTGCTTATTTTGTGTTAGCTTATTTTTATTTGAGTGGATTTAGCAGTTTAATGTTTTAAAATAGATTTTATTTATTTTGATTATTTGGTGTTTTTAGAGTTTTAATTTGTGTCTTGTTTTGCTTATTTTAAATATTAGTTTGGCTTAATTTTTGGTTATTTGCTTATTGATTTTTGCTTATTGTCCTTTATTCCGAATAGTTAAAACCCTAGTATTCCGACTTTGCTTATAACCCTTTTCCCGAATTAGATAACAAATCATTTTTTCCGAATTAAGTTTTGATTTAAGATTATTTCGAATTGTGTTCTTGTTCTTTTTTCCGAATTAGATAACGAATCTGTTTTCCCGAATTACATTATATTCCTTTTTCCCGAATTAGATATAAAATATTTTTCCGAATTATATTTCATTCTACATTCCGAATTAGATTAAACTTTTCAATATTCCAAATTACTTGTTGATCCATTTTTTCCGAATTATGTTTGCAAACTGTATTCTGAATTAAAACTTTGAAAAGAATTCCGAATTAGGTTTTAAAATATGTATTCCGAATTAAGTTAGTGTTTGTATTCCGAATTAGGTTTTGAACAACTTTCCGAATTAACTACTTGAGTACATTCCGAATTAGCCTTGCATTTTATGTTTTTCCGAATTGATTAACAAATCTTGATTCCGAATTAGGTTCAACATATTGTTTTCCCGAACTGCGTTAAGGTAATAATTCCGAATTGTGTTTGATTTAAAATTCCGAATTAACTTCTTGATCTTTATTCCGAACTGTTTTTGATTTTTATTTTCCCGCCAATTTTGTCAAGTTTATTTTAAATTGTTTTGTTTAGTTTTATTTTTAAATTTACTTTTTATTAAGTTTTAAACTTGTTTAATTTCTTTATTAACTATCATTTGTTTTAGTTTAATTTTAGAAATAGATTATAAGTCTTTCTTTTTAATTAAGCAAAAACGACTGAGTCACACTAAAAACCGAAGATCAATTCGATAAGACATATCTAGAACATATTTTTATTATTAAAATTCAGTTATTAAAATGGCGCCGCTGCCAGCTCTTTTCGTAAAGATTAACAGTTTTTTGTGAGAGACGCGTTGGATTTTGGGATCCGTTCACTCGTGAACGTTATTTTTCTTGCTAGAATTTTAAAAATTTTCAAAAATAAAAAAAATCCAAAATTTTCAAAAAAAATCCAAAAACATTTAAAAAAATCATAAAAAAAGCATTTCTTTTCAAAAGTTTTGCATCAAAAATAATTTCTTTTTACGTTAACTTTGTTTCTTCTTCTATTTCTTTTCTATCTTTTTCTTTTGTAGGTGTATGCGTACCCGTTCGCGCAAGAGGAAATATCCATTCAAGCCGCTATCATCGAGACTCGTGTTAGTACCACCATGGATAATCGTCCAATGATCGAGCTCTTGCAATCACACGTTGAAGTCAATGACGATGCTATTGTGGTGCCGGCTATTGACGCCAACAACTTCGAGCTCAAAACCGGTTTTATTCAAATGGTTTCCGCAACACCTTTCTTGGGCCGCACTCATGATGATCCTCACGATCATATCAAAAGGTTTGTCCACTTAACTAATCTGTGAAATACAATAGGGTCTCACAAGAGGCAACTCGGTTGCTCCTCTTTCCTTTCTCTCTCGAGGGATGTTAGCCCTATATTTCATATAGTCAAACAAGAATGTAATAGGTCATCTTAGTCGTTAAAGGTCTTGTATTGTAATAGGTTAGTCGGGAAAACCGGGATTGGACTTTAAGCTAATATTGTGTAAGTTAGGGGCTCTAAGCCTAAGACAAGCCAAGCCCGGCCCATGGAAACAAACCCATGACCCATGGAAAGCCCATGTGGTTCGTGGGTATATATACCTTCTTCCATGTGTGGAAGAGGGTGTTGGTTACCATTTACTTTCTCTCTATAAATAGTAAAAACCTTCCACCATCTCTCTAGTTTCTCTCTCTACTTTTCTTCTCTTTCTCTCTCTAGAATCTTGTGTTATGGATTAAAGTGGGATTAACATTTGGTATCAAAGATACTTAATAAATATGGGGATGACATACTGCTGGTGCAAGTTTATGTTGATGACATTATTTTTGGTTCTACGAACCCAATACTTTCAGAACGTTTTGAAAAATTAATGCACAACAGATTTGAAATGTAAATTATGGGGGAGCTAAAATTCTTTTTAGGCCTCCAGATTCATCAATCCCCACGTGGTATCTTCATTAACCAATCTAAGTATGCTCAAGAGATACTTAAAAAGCATGGTATGACCTCATGTGCTCGCGTTGGTACACCATTGTCAACCAAATCCCTAGACTCTGACTTGTACTCATATCTCGTAGATCAAACGCGCTATCGTAGTATGACTGGGTCACTTATGTACCTTACAGCCAGTAGGCCTGATATTCATCATGCCACGTGTTATAGTGCACGATATCAAGCCATACCTACTGAAAAGCACCTCAAAGAGGTTAAACGGATCTTTCGGTACCTTAAGAATACCATTCACATGGGACTCTGGTATCCGAAGGAAACCGGTTTTCATCTAACAGCTTTTTTAGATTCTGATCACGCAGGTTGCCTTGATAGTCGAAAAAGCACTTCTGGTAGCGTACAATTTCTAGGGGAAGACAAACTTGTGAGCTGGTCGTCAAAGAAGGAGGATTGCACTTCGCTCTCATCAGCTGAAGCAGAATATGTGGCTCTATCCGCTGTTGTGCTCAAGTTCTCTGGATGAGAACTTAACTCACGGATTATGGCTTCCACTTTGATAAAATACCTATGTACTGTGAGTCAAAGTCGGCCATAGCTATCTCTTGCAATCCGGTTCAGCACTCCCATACCAAGCACATCGCAGTCAGATATCACTTTATCAAGGAACAAGTGGAACGTGTTATCGTGGAATTATACTTTGTCATAACAGAGTACCAGATATCAAACTTGTTTACTAAAGCCCTTTCCCAAAATATGTTTCAGTATCTCGTTGGCTGTCTTGGTATGAAGTATATGACTCCAGAAGACTTGGAGGTTTTGGCAAATGAATTTGCTTGATATTCTCTCATAATGACTTCTAAGCGCATCAAAACTTAGGACTCGGACCTCAATAAAGGAAATTTTATCTCGGACGATAACTTATCCTTCTCAACGAGAAATTCATATTCCTCGGTCATGAGCTTCTCATAAAAATATTCAAAGTTTTTAAGTTCATGAAAAACGACTTCTAAGTAAATGTCAGCATAGAATTCGCACTTCAACTTAAGGGAAGTTTATCACGGATGATAACTTATCCTTCACAACGGGAAATTAATCTTTCTCGGTCATGAGCTAGTCACAAAACAATAAAAGTTTTGAGCTCATGAAAAGCGGACCCGAATGGGAAGTGTACATTTCAGTGTGCTTTACTAAAGTAATAGAAGAGAAGTCTTCTATCTTGACTATTTTAAAACCGTTGAACACAATTTTTCAAGAATCTCTTAAAAGGTTTTTCTAAATCTTTCAAAATTGTGTGTTCAGCACTCCCTTCTTCATAATGTGGTTTTTATATCTCAAAATGTCATATGTTATTTTGATCAATTTTTGAGGGGGAGAGTTTTAAAATCAAGCCTTTAATGTTGTTGGGTACATCCCTGAAATTTCATATTTTATGTATCCAACACATTCGAAAATGGTTTAAAACTGTCATATGTAATATACTATATCGAATAAGGCATCTCAACTCCGTACCTCAACATATTTTATGGTGTCGTTTTTCCAAAATTTTGTCAAACTTTTATTCAAGATACACATATATTGTTGAAGGGGAGCATCCCGACTGAAAATGTTCCATGATTCATGCGCGCACACATGTTTCTCTCCCAATCGGTTTTTAGAAATTGTCATATTTTAATCAACTGGTATCTCTAATTTTTATATTAGAGATAGGGGGAGAAAATGTGATTAAAATGTAATATATCGCAACATGTGATCTTAAAAACTAAAGTGCAACTCTTTCCTTCACATGCTAAACTATTTCGTATATCGATGCATGGGTGTAGGGGAGCTTTTCATAAATGTAAAAATTTCAAAGTGTTAAAATTTTTGATTTTTATCAAGCACTTTGAATGGTTTTCAATGGGTTTATGGTTACTTTTGAAATTGAGTATTTTGAAGTTCGTTTTATCTTGATTTTTGACAAATTGAAAGTCCTAAAAATCTCAAGTCTTTTATTGTTCTTGGTTGTTAGGGTATTTGGAAGTCTATGTCTATTTCAATCAACACGTAAAAAGAGTGAAAAATATTAAGCTATGTATCCGTAAAACACTTTGCAAATACCAAGTAATATTCACAAAAATACAAAATGTAAATGTATGAAAGTAAAAGTGCTCAAAATGTAAGCTAAATGAAAGTACAAGGGTAGAAATGTAAATTTCAGAAACTTAAAGGACCAAAAGTGTAAATTTCTAACAAATTTGTAACTACTTTTAACCAATTAACAAACTTTACAACTGAATTTAACAAAATCTGAAACTACAAGGACTGACTTTTTGAAAACCCTAAATACTTGAAAGACTAGCACCAAATTAACACAATTAGCAAATTCAGGGACCAAAATGCAATTACTATTAAAAGTTTTCCAAAAACAGGCACAACCAAATGAATAAGCTCGTATGAGCTTATTGCTGAACCAAATAAGCTCTAATTTGTTTCAAAGAGCTTAAAATCTAATTTTAGCTAGACATGTATAAGGAAAAAGCTTAAAAGCTAGTAAATCTCAAAGTAGCTTATCCTAATAAGCCAAGAATAAGCAAACTGAAAATCCAGACATCCACAACTTGATTTCAAAGCTCAATATTGTTAAATAGCTTACAAGGAGTATGGAATGTCTTTCCAAATTGAAAATGATTGACTAGATAAGCTGGAATCTGTATTTAAGCTGAAATGAGCTTATTTGACCAACGTTGACCAGATTATTGAAAAAGCTGAAAACTTTAAAACTTATTCAGGACATGTTTTTAACAAGATTTGTGAAAGAAAATTGGTACATTTATGAAGTAGAAATGGAGAAGTAAGAAAACAGTTAGGGTCTTATTACAGAAACTTGCAAATGCTATAGAACTTATTAAAAAGCTGATTTCACACTCAATTTTGTAAACTGTAGAATTTCCTTACACAAGCTAAAACTTTGGATATTAGACTACAAATAGAAACAGGTTTCAAACAAATTGGTCAAGTAATGAAGACATGGCATTGATTTGAATTGAGCAAGTTTTCTGAATAACTAGAAAGCAGATTTTTACCCAAACCTTTTTAAGACCAATTGCCTTTTTGACTTGTATTTTGACCACAAAACTGAACAAAATTGTTACCACTAGTTTGCCAAGTGTAAATGAGAAAATTTCAACTGATTAAACAAGCTTTAATCACAAGTTCTATGTAAATCCAAACACCATTTTACAAGACTGTTAAGAACTTTTACAAAGCAATTTGGAGTACAAGAGTGAATTAGGCTATGACTGCTATCAAGTCTTGTTTAGTGAATGAAATGAGAGTAGAATGAACTAAATTCAAACTTGCTAACACTCTAACTCACAAAATGAACTCAAAGACTTTTAACTGATGAAAATGAAAGTGAAATCAAGTAAATGCAGACTTAAGGTACAAGACTACTCAAATGCTATCAAGCTAACACAATTACACTAAAACAAGGCTAATCACTTCATCAATTCAACATGTAAAGTTTACACTAAGAATTTAGCATGCATAACAATTCAGGGGAACCAAAATCAGATTTGTGAAACCTTTTAGCTTGAAGCCTCCATTGATGGAGTAGAGGAGTGCTGTACTCTCTAAAACTACTTCCTTTAAACCCAATCAACTACAATCATCAACCATATCACCTCCAAATGCCATTTCTGGATCAATTCAACTAAATCTGCTTCTAACTACTCAACAAAAACTGGCATGAACTGAATCTGGCTAGTAATGCTTGAATAACTTCCAAAATGTCTCAAACAAACTTCATTGATCAATTATGATCAATGACATCACAGTATAACAACAATATTGCAGGATTGAATAAAGTAAGACAAGAGAAAAGTTTGAGCTGAATTTTTTGTGTTTTATTTATTTGGAGGGAAAATAAGTTACAACTACTAACTGAATAACCACCTCTCAAGTGTAGGTCAAACACTTGAGAGAAGCTAGCTATGGAAGATTATCTAGAAAATGGGAGAGAAAATTTACAAGTGTGTGTTGTTCACACTTTAACTACACATTTCAAATTAGGGTACTAGCTGCTATTTATAGAGGTTGAATGATGATATGTTGGGAAGACTGACGTGTTTCAACAAATGAGGAGGTGCCAAGTGTCAAGGATGAGCTGATTGCAGATTCATCATCAAGAACACCAAAGGGGGTTTTTGATTCCTCCAATTTTAGTCTAATTCACCTGTGTAGTTAGATTCGTCTTCTGATTCTGAGTCTTTTTCATGTAGCAAGTATATCTTGAAATGCCTTGTAGCTCCTTGTTGATTCTGGGTTCGTTGATGGTTGAAGATGAAACGTGGCAAGATTTTATTGGGTTTCAGCTTAACACACGGATCATTATCCGTTTTGGATATAATGGATTATGAGTGGTAGCTTTCTATTGGTGGATAGTAATTAAATGCACCCCACTATCTGATTTGTTTATTGAATGTTAGTGGCCAGCTGGCTACCTATTTGGCAATCCAAAACATGTCTTTCTTGCATTTTGATTGGTGGAAAGGAGTATGACACGGATTAAGCCAAAGTTTGATGTGTTTTTGGCATTTTCAGCCCTTGTAGTTAAACAGCTTCTTCATTTGAGCTCCTTGTTTCATTTTAATGGCAAATTCAGTCCTTTGACTTGGAATCTTGATCATTTAAGCCCCTTGACTTGGTTGACTTGAATTTTGACCAAGTTTGACTTTAATCTTGACTTTTTCCAAAGTTTGTATTTAAGTCCCTCAACTTTTGAATATTGTCAAGATAGGTCCTTCATCTTCAAATGCTTTTTCATCTTTGATCCTTCTCTTGTCTTTTCATCATAAATGAGCTTGATTTCCTTTTGTTTGCTTGAAATTGTATCCTTGTTACCTATTTAAGCACAAACATAAAAAATACCACATAATACTGCTTTATAGCACAAAAGTTAGGTATTTTCTATGTGTTTTAGGGTGATTTGTTGATTAATTGATATGAGATTTTACTCATATCAAATCTCCTACACTTGAACATTGCCATGACCTCATGCAATGCTATATTTTAAAGCACAAATTTAAATTTTCCTCATAATTAACCCACCTTGGCCAATATGAAATGCTTTTATACTACCTTACACTATATGATGCATGATTTTGATTTTGTACAATGCAATGCAAAGAAGAACAATTCTATTTATATATTTTTGATTTTTTCATAAATGGTTTTGATGGAAAAACTCATAAAGAAATCAATGACTTAAATTAGGGCTTTGGTACCATGGACACTTATCACCCTCAAGTTTCACTTTCCCCATACCAAGCTTAAAAATGGAATCATTGTATTCACAAGTAAAAAGTGCATCAACTTATCCATGACAATTAAATGTAGAATCGGTTATTATTTGAGCAAATTGCTTGAAGGTAAATTTGTCATTATTTGAAGCGTGAAATATAAGAAATGTAAAATCCAAAAATAAGGAAGCACATTTTAATCCTAAGTAATCCTCTCATCCATTACTTGAAAAACCGCTCACAATTAATATAAGTCCGTTTCAAGGGTAATAAGTCATTCACCTTATGTGTAAAATCCTCATGTCATGTATTAATAAGTAGCTACACACTCGCTAAAGAAAGAAAAATAAACTCACGCAATAATTTACATCCGTCGCCTTTTTGAGACTTTGGATCTTGAATCCCGCAACCCGTCAAGGTAATATTGGATTGGAGCAACTATTAAATCCCCGCAACCCGTCAAGGTAATATTGGAATCTAATAGTTACTATAATTAACACTTCACTGCCCCTCTTGGGAGTCTTGTATAATTATTTTTTTTCTTTTTTTCTTTCTTTTTCTAGCCACTCATTTTTTTTGTAAGCCGCTCTTATTTTTCTTTATTCCTCACAAAGAAAGTTGAAAAGAATAAAAGGAAAAACACCCGCTAAGTATTAAGCATGACATAAGTCTAGTACACATAAAACGTTCTAACTTAGAATCTTAAGACGTACTTATACCAACCACGAATGATTAGACAAAAATGCATAAGAGACTACAAACCAATTAAAACCGTTCTTGATTATTTATTAACATATATACATGCGAAGAAAATAGAGGTAAAGAAAGAGAAGGGTTTAGACACAAGTAATTGTCATAAAGTTTATCTATCCCTTTTATACTTGCTTCAACTCTATCATCTCCTATTCTCCACAAATTTAAAATCTCAAATAATAAGAGTAGTGGATGCTTAGCCTAATAGACCAATGAAGGACTACATGGTTAAGGATACTAGCTAGAGTAAGCTTAGATAAGCAAACTCGGGTTGAGTCAAAATATCCATGGCGGGCCTAATATGTCAAAGATAACTAAACTTGTTAAACCATGTCCTTTATTATATTTTTTGAATGAAAAATAAAAGAAGAAATATATACAATGCAAATGTGTTATGCAAATGAAAAAAAATGATTAATGCAAAAATTATGAATGCATACTTTTGGTGGCCAAAGTAGATCAAAAATTTGAAAAATGTTTGAAAAATTAATTTTCCAAGTTATCATGAAGGTCAATGACATAAGTCTAGGTAAGGTTACTTCGATAGAGGATCCCCCTACACTTAAGCTAAACATTGTCCTCAATGTTTAAGAGCATGGAAGTAAAAAATTCCCCTACACTTATGACACTGAATATACTTTGCTTAACCCAAGCTAAGGAAAGATCAACTATAGTGAATTCCTTTTTTAAGCACAATGTGTCTATGAAACATCACAATAGTAACAAAGTGAAACGGATACAAAGGCCTCCTCCATAAGCTCCAAAGCACGTGATGAGTGAGCAACCCTACAAACAACATGAAGACAAAAGGAAGGTCTCCCCTACACTTCTCATCAACTCTATACTCTTATTTCTAACCTACAACACTCTAAGTTTAAAAACTCTGAACCTAGTTATTCAAGCTTGATTTAAGGAGTCTCTAGCTCGAATCTTCCCACAATGAATTAATTCATGGGTAAAATGGGGATCTCTCGGACCATTTCCACGGAAATGTCCTCCCCAAAATAGTGCTTAACACGGTGACCATTCACTTTGAAATTTGGACCATCGGGTTGTGACAACTCAATAGTTCCATATGGAAATACTTGAGCAATAGTGAATGGACCGGACCATCTCGACTTAAGCTTGCCCGCAAAGAGTTTCAACCTTGAGTTAAAGAGGAGAACCGGCTCTTCAACTTTGAACTCACGGTTCTTGATCTTAGCATCATGCAATTGCTTAGTCTTTTCCTTATAAAGCAATGAGTTCTCATAAGCATTGGCTCTCAATTCATCCATTTCATTGAGTTGGTTCTTTCTATGTGAACCGGCTTGGTTTAAATCAAAGATAGCCCACTTGAGAGCCCAAGAAACCTTATGCTCTAACTCGAATGGGATGTGGCATGCTTTTTCATAGACAAGCCTATATGGAGTACAACCATTGGTGTCTTAAAAGCCATCCTAAAATCCCATAAAGCATCATCAAGCTTATCCAACCAAGAAGCTCGATGCTCTCCCACCGTTCTTTCCAAAATTCTCTTTAAACCACGATTTGTGACCACTGTTTGACCATTGGTTTGAGGGTGATACGCGGTAGAAAGTCTATGGTTAACACCATACTTCTTCATAACTCTTGTGAATTGATCATTACAAAAGTGAGTACCACGATCACTTATGATGGCCCGAGGTACACCAAATCTAGCAAATAATTGCTTCAAAAACTTTACTACAACTCGATCATCATTAGTAGGTAAGGCTTTGGCCTCAACCTACTTTGACACATAATCCACCGCTACGAGTATGTACTTATTCCCCTTAGAAGATGGAAAATGTCCCATGAAATCTATTCCCCACACATCAAAAATCTCACATTCTTGTATGAAGTTTTGTGGCATCTCATCTTGTTTAGTAATTTTTCCTTGTCTTTGACATACATCACAAAATTTCACCATCTCTTGGGCATCTTTGTATATGGAAGGCTAATATTAACCCGAATCAAAGACTTTCTTGGCGGTATAGTTGGGCCCAAAATGTCCACCCGTAGGTCCCTTATGACAAGATTCTAAGATCTTAAATGCCTCAGGCCCATCTACACACCGTCTAATGATTTGGTCCGCACATTGCCTAAAGAGGTAAGGGTCATCCCAAAAGTAGTATTTCACTTCCTTAAGAAATTTCTTCTTTTGTTGGGAAGTAAGACCCTCTATTAGCACATCCCCCACAAGATAGTTTGCAATATCTGCAAACCAAGGGGTGGCATCCTCTTGAGAAGAGATAAACATGAGCTCCTATAATGGAAAGGATTCATTGATTTCCTTATGAGGCAAATCTCCTTGAAAAGGATGCTAAAGTCTACTCAAGTGATCCACCGTTAAATTCTCGGCTCATTTCTTATCACGAATCTCTATCTTAAACTCTTGTAGCAATAGAACCCATCTCAAAAGTCTAGGCTTAGCATCTTGCTTTTTCATGAGGTACTTGAGAGCGGAATGATCCGTATACACTATGGTTTTGGATAGCACAAGATAGGGTCTAAATTTCTCAAAGGCATAGACTATAGCAAGCAACTCTTTTTCCGTGGTTGTATAGTGAAGTTGAGCACCCGTCATGGTTTTACTAGCATAGTGTATAGGTTGAAAATGCTTATTCACTCTTTGTCCTAACACGGCCCCCACGACATAATCACTAGCGTCACATATAAGCTCAAAGGTAAATCCCAATATGGAGAAACCAAAACGGGAGCCTTAGTCAACTTTTCCTTAAGTATCTCAAATGAATCCAAACACTCTTGGTTAAAAAAAAGGGAGCCTCTTTTTCCAAGAGGTGGGTCATCGGTCTTGCAATCTTGGAAAAATCTTGTATGAAACGTTTATAAAATCTCGCATGAACCAAAAAACTTCTAACTCCTTTCACCGTGGTAGGTGGGGGAAGCTTAGCAATCACATCTATCTTAGCACGATCCACTTCTAAACCTTTGTTGGATATCTTATGTCCTAAGACTATCCCCTCTTTGACCATGAAATGACACTTCTCCTAATTAAGAACAAGACATGTTTCTTCACACTCTTAAGCATACGTTCTAAATGGGAGAGACAAGAATTGAATGAATCTCCAAAAACCGAGAAATCATCCATGAAAACTTCCATAGTTTTCTCAATCGTGTCATGGAAAATTGCCATCATACACCTTTGAAATGTCCCCGGTTCATTACACAAGCCAAAAGGCATTCTCTTGTAAGCAAATGTACCGTAGGGACAAGTGAATGTGGTCTTTTCTTGATCCTTAGGGTCAATGTGTATTTGAAAATAACCCGAGAATCCATCTAGAAAGCAAATACTACTCATTTCCCGCTAAGCGTTCAAGCATTTGATCCATGAAAGGCAATGGGAAATGATCTTTCCTAGTAGCATCATTGAGCTTCCTATAATCAATACAAACTCTCCAACCCGTAACAAGTCTAGTAGGAATAAGCTCTGTAACACCCCCAAATATTCATACTTTAGTTCAGCGGAAGAGTCGTTGGTGTTACGGGATAGCACATTACTCAAATCCTAGACAACGCTTAAAAATCGCGTCGTTTAATAATAAATGATTTTCCATTCATAAACATCATATTACATAGGTCCCAAGTCATAGTATTTCATACAAGTTTTACAAAACATTTGAATGGAAATTTGTTATTTAAGTGCGGGCCATGAATTCTTGTCGTCTTCCCGAGAATTACCTTCAATTACCTGAGATAAAACATGTTAAAAGAAAAGGTCAGCGAAAACGCCGAGTGAATTCATAGAGTTTAATGAAATCCATTAATATATCATCGGTATAAAATTATTACCAAAAATCATTTTGTACAATCTTTATAGTAGGCCATAAAATAGGCCAGAAACATTTTATACAAATCCTTGTCAAAATCATAATATAGGCTTTTGCCTTCAAAGCCATTAGACGAACCACTGTCGTAAAAACATCATACAATACGTTTTATAACGTTGTATAGAGTTAAATAAAAACCGTTATATGAATATGGTTATGAAAAACCAAAACACGAACATAATATCAATACTAAGACCCCGTATTGCTAGTCAGGCAATATATTGTAATTCAATGCGTATAGAGTATTTTCGTTATTGGATTGTGTTGTTGGATTATTATTAGCCGCATGACATTGTTACCTTACTATCACAAACAACGGGTAGCTAACCCGAAACTCATTTGCCCATCTAAAACAGCGTGTCGTCACAATAATCACGCTTATATAAATCTTCTCATACATAAATTCGCTTACCAATCAATGTGGCACGACGGGGATCGACCGTCAAGGCGCGAACTGGGGTGATCATCCCAAATAGTATTATTATATGCATAAGCGTCTACCAAATCCCGGTAGTTCATAATTCATGCTAATGGGACTTTTAGTGACATAACCTAACTATAATAATCCATTTCATTTCGTACATCGGGTCATATAATCATTCATCGGGTCATATAATCATTCGGGTCCAAATCAATAAGCAAACAATCGGGACAACTGGTGTCCTATTTTATTAAAACTAACATGTTATCTCCCTCGCGGGTTTATAAAACATTTCATAAAACATTTAAAGGAGTGCGAGGCTATGAACTCACGTTGATTGGGAAAGGCGGGTTATCGGCGATTTGGATGTACAGTACGTGCTTCAATCACGGAAACCTAGACAAATAATACTCGTCTTAGAATCTTATCCAATGACTTTATAAAAATAATAACTATGTATATATATGATGATTTTATAAATATGATGATGATCAAGTGGGATTGTACATCTTTATTTACTCATTATAGTGTCATGTGTTTGTAAATTTTCATACTAGTTTTACTAGTTTAACTTCTTTACTTGTCAAGGCCCAATAAGCCCATTACCTTATATTAGTCAATTTTATACTTTTAACATCAGCTCTATGCTTACATGTTGGGCCCAAGTGGGTTAAGCCCGATAAGTAAGTTCATTAGTGTTTAGCCAAATTAGTCCAATAAGGCTAATTTGGCCCGTTAATGTCCATATGTTCTAAAGCTCGGGTTTTATCGGTTTTTACTTGTAATATGTACTTATATATCAATGTATGAGTTATAAAAAGTTTACATTAGACGGGTCCGACCGTCTAAGTTTTAATTGACGAAAACGTTAATTTTACGGTTTTAGCCGAAAAGACGTAAAACTTATGTTTATAGTTTTATAACTTATAAAGCTTATCAAATTGCCATTTTTATAAAATGTCTCACTTATTTATTAATGTACATACTTATATATATATGTAATATATAAGTTAGTGGGTTTTAAGTTTACATTTTATATTATATTTACTTGAGTGCTAATATTATACTATATACTTTTATTTCATAAATCTGATTATTATTTTCACTTTCACCATTTTTACCATATTTTGAGTTCTATAAAAAGATAGAAGCTCATTTTTGGGTGACATAAACTACATTTTATGTGCTACAATTAACTTAGTTTTAGCTACTGCTCAATCCAAATCTAAATGACCCTAACAGTCCGTCCAAAACAGACTACTCAGATTTGCACTTCAATTTTGTTTTGATCATATCTCACTCATAATAAAGATTCCATTGTATGGCCAACTCTCACATGTGTACAAATATTATAACTTACTGTATATTAATTCATCTATGCTATTTTATCAGTTTAACATAAAGTTCTTTACTGTTTTTATACAGCCTACTTATTTAAGCAAGATTTCACCACTTTTACATGTAGTTTTCAATCTTTTTATCCAAGTTTATCAACACATGATCCCCACACAATATTTTTATCATCATATATCATAATATACATATACATTAGGAAAGAAAATACATTTTACATTTACAAAAATAAAAATGAAAATGGGAAGGATGATCTTGTTTACCAACCAAGATTATAACTTGACTTTGGATGACAACACTTGGGATATACCAAAACTATCTTCAAGATCACCAATCTCCAAGAACTTCTTGTAGAAAATCAGCCCTAGGACACAATCAAATCTCCTCCTTGGATGTTAAAATCACCACCAATCAATAAAGCTTCAAGAGGTTTCCATCATATGTGTGAATAACACAAGATATTATGGGTAAAATTGATCAAATGGGTGTTATGGGTGTGATTTGGGACGACATATAGAGAGAGAAAGAAGAGAGTTGTGTGAGTTGCATGTTGTGATAATGAAGTAAATGGTTTGAGGTGGTGGTTTTGATGTTGGTTTCTAGTTTACAAGTAAACTAAGACATGTGTCTTAGCTTATCTTGTAAGCTTGACACCACATGGTGTATGTGGCTAAGTCTAGCCGTCCCATATTGGGGGTAGGGCAAAACTTGTTTTGTCTCATCCCCAATTATTTACGGGTACTCCTCAATTCTAGTTTCCTTGATTTGTGTGCCCTCGTGTCATTTTACGAAAAACATTTTTATAAATTATGAATCAACGGCAAAAAACAAATCTAATAAAAATTGTCTCATAAAAAACGGAGTTCAAAAACGTAAATACGTAATTCTAAGGTTTCCGGTTTAGTCGTAAAGGACGTTAAATATGCTCGTAAGTCCTAATCTCTTCTCATAAATTTGTGAGTTTATGACCCAACACAAATTTAAAATCCCAAAATAATATTCAAGAATAAATTTATTTTCCTGAAATGTTGGACTGTCACCAAAAACGGTATATGTAAACGTAAGCACGTAACGTAGAATTCTCCGGTTTAAACGTAGTCGATGCTACTTCAAGACGTAAACCCAAATTTCTTCCAAAAAATGAGTGAGTTCATAATATAACATTAAAATAATGTTTTTAAATAATATTTGAGAATAAAATATCGACCATAAATTGACGGATTGTCACAACATTTACCCCTAAACAGGATCTTTGTCCTCAAAGATCGATTTATCTTACTACTCGCTTCTTATAGAGTTAGAGCCATGTGGGTATTTCCTCCACATTCGGTCTTTTCTCACAAGTGTAATTCTTTACCATACGCAAGTTTTATCAAACATAACTACGGGAATATGATCAGGCTTAATGTTGGCTTACTTTATCTATCCATGATGTTCACGGGTTTTTGATGAATGCAACTTTTCGCCGATCTAAACTTTACTAAGAAACAATCAGATTTTCACTTGATAGATATTCCATCAAGTTCGATACACGAAACATAATTCACGCAGCCCTTGAAGTCCTAGGATAGATCCAGCTTATATGCCTTTCAAACCAACTTTTACATTATCTCAATGGTCCCATACAACGGGGACTTATTTCCCATGATCTTTCAAATCTTCAATTCATTTAAGGTGAAATTTTTTGGCATAACTTCGCTACCCATCCTGCACTTCAAGATCTACATATCATATTCACATAACCTCCTGCCCACTATCGGCAGTTAATAATCAGATCCTAATTTCAACAATCATTTCAGGTTTCACAGGTCGGGTATCTTGTAAGGTTAGGTTCGTCATCATAGGCAACCTTAAACCTAAAAGACATGTCCAACTCACAATGGGTGTATGTCGGGTGTCTTCCTCCCAACTCCTGCTTACAGATGCTCTCATGTTTATATCCTCATAAGATTCGATCTCGATCCTAATACGATATTTATCAATGATAATCTTTCCAAAGGAAAGCGATTATCCTGTTCATTACCAAAGGTCAATCATTCAAGCATAAAACAACACTTCTAGTGTTTTGTATCGTTACTTTACCTCGTCCCTTCGATTGGGGGTGGTAAACAACACTCTCATCAAGGTTCGTTCCCATTGACTTCTGAGCAATTCTCTAGAAATTTGATGCGAAGCGAGGATCTTGATAGAGATGATCGATACAGGCACACTATATTTACACAACTCCTTTAAATACAAAGAGTCAATTTATTCATCGAGAATTTATCATTAACGGGAATGATATTAGCAGATTTGGTCAGTCTGTCGACGATGACCCAAATCGAATCAAGTTCAGATGATGACCTTTGTAACAGTTAGACGTTTACTAATGTATGAGGCGATGTCTGCCTTCATAAATTACCAACAGTACAACTTCTTCAGATAAAGATACATTTAGTCAGAAATGACATGAATAGAATACCTATACTTACGAGATTCCAACATGACTAAATCTCGAAATCCTCCATATTTAAGCAACCACAAGTGGACTTTAAAACATTTAACGCCATCGGCTTCTCAATTCTAATGGTTCACATTAGCCGCGAACCCCTTTTTTACTATCTATATTATCCTTCTTACAAGCATCAGCTATTTTTTAAATTGCTCGGCAATTTATTTTGCACATTCATTATTAAGGAACACATCCTAATTGGTTCTTTATCCTTTCTATATAATGTGTCAGTATCTACATTCACCTTCCCTGATGAAATAATTATCATAACCAAAATCACTCAGAAATTCTTTCTTCACATTTTCTAAGTTTTAGTTTCATCTCAACTATTATTTTTATTAGTTTCGCTCAATCCGACGTTTAGAGCGTCGATAATTATTACAAGTAATTAATAAATATTAGATTTTTATGAAACGTAAATGTAAAAATTTTAAATTTATTAGTTCGACCAATTATATAAAAATGTTCAAAATAATTTGAATTTAATTAACACGATTTTCGTTGATTTTTCGAAAAGAATTAATAAGATTCTTAAATGTTCGAAAAATCTTTGTTTATACTTTGGTCAAAATTTTCTTAGTTGAAAGCAAAAATTTGGCCTTTCAAATTTCCAAGTCATGGTTTAAATGGTTTCCTCAATCCCGCTTAGGTTGTCTTGAGGTATACACAAACATTTACCCCTAAAGGAGTTTAGTTAAATGATTTGGGTATAAGGGAATGATCCCTTAAAAATCCTTTGATAAATTATTTGTCAAAATATATTTCCACTTTCTTTTTGGTAAAACCCAAAGCCTTAATGGCTCTAATTTTTAAAGAGTCAATATATTCCATTTTCTATTAATCACACGGTCAAATAAAGTAAAGTATTAAGCCTTAAATCACATGTTAAATACTCAAGGTACAGGTTTTCACTACTCGGCCGACTCAGGGCATTCTACAAATAATTATTAACTCATTTTTATTCTTAGAAACAAACAAATGGTCCTTAATGATCACGAGCATGAATTTATCAAATTACAGCCTACACACATGATTCACCAAATTTATGGATGCCACATGTGCATTGGTCTATCCAAACGACATAACATGAAACTCACAATGTTCATTACAAGTTCTGAATGTAGTGATTGGAATAGATAGTCTTTTTCGCGGATGTGAAGTTGATGATAACCATGCCGTGGATGAAATTTTGAATATACGCTAGAACCTTGTAAATGATCGAACAAATCTTCCATCTTAGGTAATGGATATGAATTCTGATCGTCAATTTACCTAGTTTACGGTAGTCAACAAATATAAGAAATAGTAACACCATAGCTCTTCATAATGACGAGCTTGGTAGAATAAAAGCTTTCTCCAACAACTCTCTCAGTTGTATGATAATTCTTTTAATTCAGATGGTGCTGACGTACAGTGCACATGCCACAGGTGCAGCATCAGGAATATAATCAATACCAAATTCAACTTGCCTTAATGGTGAAAGTCTAGGTAATTAACCAACGAATACCTCCTAAAGTTTCAGATAACAGAAACTATCTTTTAATAAATTTACTTTAAGTTCTTTCTAGATTTCAAGATCTATGACTAGTTCACAACCATTCATGGTATAATTTCAAGTCTAAATGCAGGATATGGTCATCCGTCAGGAACTATTTAGATCATTTTTGATACTCAACATCTTATCTTACAGGGGAATTCTACTCGAGTTCCCATCAATTTAGACAATGAAATTATGTCATAATCAATCAATCCATTCTACTGGCACTATCAACTTTTCAGTTTTATTGCCGTTGATAAGACGTGAACTTCTCAAAAGACTAATAATAAATCGTAATCCTTCACAATTCAAGGATATCTGGAGACATAACTAACCTTCAAAGAGTAACGTCAACGTATAATCTACGCGAGAGAATTTCAAATCAGATAAAGACGAAAACATTAACGAATATGAATATATCCCATGTTTTCATGAATTGAGTACGCATTCGAAAGTTCCTCGGATCGTTACCCAGGTCGATTAAATGAAATCTAATCAAAAGTGTTAATGCAAGTGATGCGTAAAAACATTATTAGTGTTAACTAATCTTTCTTAGTTTTGATCACAACAAACTATACAACACATTTAGTGTAAAACAGAAAACGAATTATTTAACTAACACTATCATCAAGGTAATAATCATATCACTAACTTTTCTTAATCATACTTAGTGATCATCAAAGTGATTATCCTTAAAACTTACTTTTGTTAATATGACAAAAGATTTTTTAATAAACTTTATTTTTAAGAAGATGTTTTATTAAAATGGAAAATGTAAATTTGAAAATGGCATATTCCATATGCCATAAGAATATCCTTTGAAGGTTTAAAAAACCTCAGATATTCCTACCCCACTAAAAGACAAAAAAGGAGCGGACTCTACTGGGCGGTACCTTAAATATCTAGGCGGTTCTTTAGCGATATGGAACCGCCGGGCTAGTTAAGGAACCGCGCCCAGCTAGCCATTGCACTTTGTCTTCTATAAATAGTGGATCAAATCTCATTTTCCAATAACCCTCTTGGATGTTTTTCTCAGCCTCCTTTCTCTTTTCTATAGCATAATCATTAGTAAATGATCACTTAATGTGTTAAGTATGTTTACATATGATTATCCTCTTGATCCCCTCCTTTACCTTGTCCAAAGAGAAGATCACTCACTCACTAGTGTTGTGATAAAGATGAATCCATGAATTAGTCATATTCATCATGTTAGCCTTTTTGTTTTTGTTGATCCATTTGTATTTATGAATACTTGGACTAGTTGTGTTCATCCAAGCTATTTGTGAATACTTGGATTTGTTATGTACATCCATTGCATATGTGTTTGCTTGGATTTTTGTTGTGTAGATCCAAGCTACATGTGTGTACTTGGATATGTGTAGTTGAGTTGTAATAGATTGTGTAGTATTTCTCACTAAACTATAAAGTGATGTGGTCGTGTCTTGTGAGTTCTCACTAAACTTGAAAGTGATTAGTAGTTGTGTTGTGTGAAGTTCTCACTTAGCTTCAAAGTGAAGAGTCGTGAAGATTGGTTCTAGCTTTGGATTAGAACTCGACATCTAGCCTTGTGTCGTAAAATGGTGAAGTAGGCAACGTCGTAAAGATTGGTGCTACCTTGAGATTAGAACTCGACATCTAGCCTTGTGTCGTTAAATTGTGAAGCAAGCAACGTTGTGTAGATTAGACCTAGCTAAAGATTAGGTCTCGACATTTAGCTTAGTGTCGGAAAATAATGTAAGCGACGATGTAAGGCTTTCTCCGCCAAGAAGGGAGCTTGTGGATATAGTGGAAATCTCGAGTAGGTGTACTCGAGGAGTGGAGTAGAAACGATGATAGAGCCTCGTTGTCGAACCACTATAAATCTTGGTGTCTTGTCATTAGGTTGTCTCTTTCCTTACTCTTAACTTATTTCATTATCATTATACTTACCTATTACCATTGCTAATGCATTTGAATTGAATTTAATCATTATGCAACTTAGCTTCAAGTAAAAGATAGTTCTGATACAAACCTAATTGAAAGTAATTTTAATTAGGTGACTAATCGAAGAGAAACTATTCAACCCCCCTTCTAGTTTCTACAATTGGCATCAGAGCGATGGTCACTCAAGATCTTTGAAGTATATTGTACTTTAAAACTTGGATCGATCCACTGTCTTCTCAAATTAGAAGGTCAAGTTGTACTAAAGTTTCTCTTTGGTCAAAACTATTACGAAAATTCAGGAAAAAATGTTGGAACCTCATGGCTAAGGATAAGGTAATGGAATTGATAGAGAAATTCATAGACCTAGGTGGGATAGGAGAATTGATAAAGGGAATAGAGATGATGATAGAGATCATACTGAGAAACAGAAGAATTCCGTACGGGTACAACTTTTATTTGAACGAAGTGAAAAAAATGCGATCTTTGTTGTCTAATAGAACAAAGACTAATACCTTAATTGAGTCGGTCAAGATCAAATCTGTTTATCAAAGTGCTTCTCCGATTGCTCAAGATATCTCTTTTCAGCCGAGGAACAAAACAAGATCATTTCGCTCCATTTTTAGTCAAATAGTGAAGGATATTCAATTAGTAATGAAAAAAGGGGTGGAGGGGATCCGTATATGTTGTTCAGGTCGATCAGAAGGTGCAGAAATAGCTAGAACTGAATGCAAAAAGTATGGAAAAACATCTAGTAATGTATTTAACCAGAAAATAGATTATGCTCCTGCGGAAGTATCTACTCGTTACGGAATCTCAGGTGTCAAAGTGTGGATTTCATATAGTCAAAAAGAAAGGGGACGTGATATATCCGAAACGTACGAAATATAGTCAATATCGTAAAGGCAGATGTAGTAGGGGTTGCGGACGGTACACGACTTGGTTTTGGAAGATATGACACTAAAAGTTGTAGAGCTGGTCGTCTTTCATATCGAGCCATTGAACAGCGCGTCGAGCTATAATTGGGCAATTCCATCGTACTATGAGCGGACAATTCCGAAGAAATGGTAAGATATGGGTAAGAGTTCTCGCAGATCCCCCTATTACCGGGAAACCTACAGAAGTCAGAATGGGAAGAGGAAAAGGAAATCCCGCGGGTTGGATTGCTCGGGTGTCCACAGGACAAATCCCATTTGAAATGGATGGTCTGAGTTTGTCAAATGCTCGACAAGCCGCTACATTAGCGGCGCATAAACTATGTGCGTCAACCAAGTTTGTTCAGTGGTCGTAACGTAATTAGTTAGTGGGGAAAAAGCGGGCCGGGATTCAAAAGAATTAGGCGAAGTGTTTGTTCCTGAACGACGGAAGTGGAAAGACACTAAGGGAGAGGGATATACTCCTTTGTTTTTGTAATCGCCGAAATTGTACGACGAACCTTCTTGTTCCAGGCGTACTACCCTGATACGTTAAGCTTTAATTATCCAGGCCCGGTTTATAAAGTGATAGTAGTCAGAATAAATAAGAAAGATAAGAGCTAAGATTCAGGAAAGGAAGCTTTATGGGAGAAAGGAGAAAAAGTATGTATTTATCTGTCCATTCCTTCCTCCAACAGATGCGGGTGAATTAGATGCTTTTATCTTATTCTTCGTTCGTCTTAAATAGATAATCGATGTCCTTCGCTTCATCTGCAGTTATCGGTGTAATAAAGCAAGGGGAGAGGAGCATATAAGTCAGATTGCTTAATTAATGTATAAGACTTAAGATCAAGCTAGGAGAAGCGCTTTCGGGCTCGTTCGCTTAGCAAATATCTAATTAGTCTTCTCGGGTGTCGGCACAGTCCAAGAAGTAGTATTTTACCATTTTATAGCAACAAGAAGTAGCGATTCGCCTTCTTTCAATAGTAGTTCTCTCTCTCTCCTTCATCTGATCCTATCTCTTGGTTGGCCTGGTCTGGTTCTTTCTTGAATGTGGAATTTAGATCGTATCCAAGTGAAAGGTTATCCCAAGTGGATGCTAAGATAGCAAGCTTATAAGTTGAGTTAGCCCACAGGGATAGACAGTTGGCTAGTCTCATGACCCAAATGGAGGGGCTGGTCGCTCCATTTTTTTTATCAAGAAAGACAGACTCACCAATAGCCAAACGCACAGTTTCCGGTCCTATTCTTACTGACTTTCTCCTCGCCCGAAGGTCACTTCACTCTTTATAGCAAGGAGCCAAAGAGCTGACCTAAAAGCAGAAGCTGCCTTGATCTTCTACTTATTGAACGCCAAATGAGACTGATTCAAAAACTGCTATCCCACGACCAAGATTCTTCCCCTCCTCGTGCTAATCTAATCACATCTCTCTCTATTTCCGGCTTAGCCTACCGCTCCGTGGGCTTCTATCCCCCTGGTCGTATTCAAAGGATCTCTCACTCAAGATAAAAAATCTCTCTCCCGGCATCACAGCCTATTCTATTCTCTACTCTCTACCAGCTTCTGAAACAAGATCGGATTGATCATACTTCCTCTCCCGCTGGTCGAGCTTCATTCCATCCAGCCTCTCCTTCGGCTCACTTTACTACCTTTAGAGAAAAGAGTTCCAGCAAAAGACGAAGAAGACTCTCGGATGGCACTTTATTTCCTAACTGTAACGGGATCTGATTCTTTATAATAGTGACCACCTCTTCTTCACATAAAATCATTCGTTCAGAGTCGACAACCTTACCAACCACCCAAAGGCTTATGGTCCGGAGAAAGAGTGAGGGGTTCAGAGCTTCCCCCTAACGAAATCCCAGTGGGAGTAGAAAAGGCCAAAGCGGGTTTCCCCTCAGAATGTTCACCTGTAACAAGAGAAAGATCCCTGTCTATCACAGGGTATCCGTATACTGTGACCCTACTTCCGAGTTATAGAAGGGCCTTCACCCCAAAGAAGAAGCTGACAACTCACCCTGACTGTTGAAGGCTAGAGGAGCATTGCTAACAGGATCCTCTAAACGATCAGAAATCCTCTCAGGCTCAGAGAGCGGACAGCAAGACTAATATTCAAAACCCTCGCTCTTATGAAGAGACAGGCAGATCGGAAACTCTGTTATCTAGAACATCTTTCCCCTTTCCCTTCTTCTGTACCTTAATCCAATCGCCCTCAGAGGTAGCCTTGCTACCACCCTCAGGTGGATTAGAGGTCACCTGCTTCTTAGACTTAGGACAGGCTGCCAAGGAGTGACCAAAGACCTTACAGGCATTTCTTTATAGTTCTATACGTGGGAGACCTTCCAGCAAGGGAGTCACATTCATGGACGAGGGACTGAAAGGAAGAGAAAGCTATAATACAGAATAGATTCCCACTAGCAGCTAATCCAATAGGCACAATACCCGATCGTAGAACAGATTTGCTTGCTTGGTTGGCTTCCCCGAAAAAAAACGGAACTTCCATAACTTAACCTGAAAGCGCTGCTATGACTGCTGCACAAGTTTTCTCCATAGCTGTGAATTTCTTTTATGCATTATTATCATTGAACAACTTAGCTAAATTAGTCCAAAGCTCTCTTCTTCTTATCATCATCATGCTGTGCAAGCACGGCTCCAACAGAATCCTAAGTTGTAGACACATAGAGGAGGACGGCCTACGCTATTAGAGGAGAGTTACTGTAAAGACACAACTTCCACTCTGTTGGCTTGTAGTTTTAGCTTGTATATGTGAAGAAGAAAAAAACGATCTTTTTTTTTCATAGAATAACTCTTTCTATTGGCAAATAGAGAGGTGGATCACTAGCCGAATCTTCTACTACGGTATCAGTTGGTTAGCGGAACCTTTTTATTGATTCTCGAATCTGTTCATCCACGAGCTACTCTAAATTCGATCAAAGGAGTTACGGAAAGCATTTAGACAGATGAAAGTATTTCAACTACTGAAAGGGGAATGGCTACTTCAGATGACAATCATTATTCTGCTTTACGGATCTATTCAATTTGAATTCAAGTTTCATGAATTTCTCGAGATTGAATTCCAATCTCAGGGATTCGCTACTAATGCTCCTCCTATCCTACTTCTTGCCAATTTCTTAAGCTTTCTTCTTAATAAATTATGAGTTGAGAGTTGACTCAGCAAGACTTGCACCCGACTTTAGAAAAAGTGGTGTCCTAAGTTTTTAAGCTACAGAAGTAGTCTTCTCGGTGACTAAAGACTCAAAAAATGGGAAGATGAGGCCATGGGCAAGCGCATCCTTCAGTTAATGCTTCGCTTTGAAATCGCCTCCCTTCTTCCCTGATAGATAGAGCTAGTACAGAGATTAGGCTCTCCTACCTACATAGAAAGCAACCTTACCTTAGATTATATCCCAGCCTGGTAAGTCAGAAATGGATTACCATACCACCTTACTAGAAGAAAGAAAAGAATATCCAAGCATCCAGCCCATCTGAATCTTGGGTCCGGGCCATCTCTATTTCATGGGCCGAAGGCTAAGGCTTATTATATAATAGTAAGTAAACTGGTTAGCTTTAGGACTAGACAACCCCGCCGGGAGCCAAGAGAAGTAAGCTTAGGCTGCACATGTTAGATCCGATTCCAATTTGACGAATTACCCTCTTATGTCAAATCTGAAAAGAACCTATTCCTATTCGTCGTAAACAAAAGGCATATTAAACAAAGGTCTTACGGAGTCTTGTTAAAGTCCCACGCATGCCTGCTCTTCGTATATAGAGGCACGATTCTTGGCATCCTGCCTTTAAAGAGGCGCTTCGATAGACGATCAGTTATCAGTCTAGTTTGACACCTTGTTCTCAACTGAACTAGTAGACAGACGCCTCTGGGCATTTCTCAAAAGAGTTAGATCCGCCTAATCAATGTAGTAGTTCAGCTATTCCTTTGACAGACAGTGAAAGTTTCAGGCAAAGACAGAGGATCCGATCCTGTAGTCAACTACCTGGACTATTCAAAATAGAATAGACTGGATTAGCGAGATCCGTTTTCATCCGAACCCCATCTTGTTAAGCCTAAGAGGCACGAGCTATATCTTACATACTCTATTGTCCGATCATAGCCGTCTGTCTGAGAGTCCTGCCCGAGCAGGAGGAGCATCCAATCCATACCTAGGTAGAGGAAGCTGATCTGCCGTATGCACTTCCGACTGACACAATCGACAGCTTGAGGAATAAATGTGCTTTAATACTTTCCGAGTTTTGCAAGAATAATAATCGTGAACATGAGACCTTCGTCGACATCATACAAGAACTGACCTTAAAAAACAAGATAAGCGAAGGCGATTCACTTTCGGGTGAGGACTTTATTCACATTTTACGGACTTCTTACGGCTTACAGAATTCGGAGATAGCGGGGATAGATGGGCTAGGAAATATGAAGAGCTAACGGGATGCTTACCGACTGAACGAACTTCGGCAAAAGGAAATGAAACGGGCGGGCGAAATGACGTGAGAGAAAGAACCTCTTAGTGGAGTCCAGTCCCTGGGCGGCTCTCGGTTCATGGCATGTTAAAACGACTCTATCGGCTTATAGTCATTCCTGGCACTCGGCGCATGTCTTTGATCAACACCGGCTCCGTCACTCGTATCTGGTTGAACCAGTACTTCCTTTCTGCCGTTCCTAGGGACCACCCACTCCCGTTCCTTGGTTGTTGGTGTATTGGCTCTTTGGTTTGGTTCCCGGTCAAAGCCGTGAAAGCAAGATAGGGTGAACACATATGTATCGTAATATGGGTATGAGTATAGTATATGTACAAACAGGTAAGTGAACTACTCCTTCGACTGGTCTTGCCCGCCGTTTGCTTTGAGGGCCTACATCGACTAGGCCTCCCGCTGACTGAGGGAAGCGATCTGTCTTAAACAAGAAGATTTTCCGGGTGAACAATGAGATGGCATGTGAATGAGTGATATGGGGAGAAGGAATCAATTCTTGTACGTATGATATGGGGTCGGTACGATACACATATGGTGAACAGTCAAAGCGAGGGATGGGGTCTAGTTAAATACGATATGGGGAGATATGGGATACAGCTAATGTCGATAAGGAAGGGAGGGAAGGAGCTCTTGCCTTCAACTCAGAGCAGAACGTTCCTTCCGCAACGCAAGGCCTATTTCTTTCGTAGCAGCCAAGGATGAGTTCGATCCATTAGGTTCTTCGATTTGTTCAGAAAAGAAACGAGAGACAAGAAAACATCTTTGATTACGATTAAAAGGAACAATCTCAAATAGACCAAGATCCAATTTCGGATCATTTCTTGGTGAACATGATCTGCCATAATCTCTTCGATCCCTTCATTTATGTGCCAGAATAAAGAGAGATTTGCTAGGAAAGTGGAAGAGACTTTTTTGTATATGATAATCAAAGGGAGTGGGAAAGCTGCAGTAATTCTTTGGAAAAGCCCGCTTCTCTTTGTCTTCGAGCTTTAATTCTTCAATCCACTGATTCGTTCCTTCATATACCTCCCCACCAATAGATAGAGACAAATGGGAATAACCGAACCACGTCTACAAAATGCTAGTACCATGCAGCTGCTTCAAAGCCAACGTGATGCTCCTTGGTCAGATGACCAAGATATTGGCGAATACCACATACGATCGAGAAAAGAGTACCTATAATCACATGAAAACCATGAAAGCCAGTTGCTAAGAAAAAGGTAGAACCATAAATACTATCCGAAATTGTGGAGGGCGCTTGATAATATTCCATTCCTTGAAAGGCGGTGAATACTAGAGCCAGTGAAACGGTAGCTACTAAAGCGTAAACTGCTCGTTTTTCCTTCCCCGGGAGTATAGCATGATGAGCCCAAGTTACGGCAGCTCCGGATGAAAGGGGAATAAGAGTATTAAGAAAAGGGATTTCCCGAGGATCTAAAACCGCAATCCCTTTTGGGGGCCAAATACCTCTGATCTCTACCGTAGGTGCCAAAGAAGAATGAGAAGAAGCCCGAAAAAGAGCAAAAAGGAACATAACCTCCGAAACGATAAACAGAATAAACCCATATCGAGGTCCTAATTGTACGACTTTGGTATGATGTCCTTCCAACGTGGATTCACGTAGAACATCGCGCCACCATACGAACATGGTATATAGGATAAATATTAGGCCCAAACTGAGAAGTGTTGCACCCCCTTGAAATGAGTGCATGTACATCACACCTCCTACGGTGGTTGCCAAAGCTCCGAGTGAACCCGAAATAGGCCATGGACTTGGATCTACCAAATGATAAGAGTGCCTCTGAGATTCAATCATAAACAACTTTGCCTCGGTTGCATGTAAACCCCCCCTTCACCCCCGCCCCCTAAAGTGGTAAAGAAGGCTCTTTGGGGTCTCTCTTTCTTTCTATCTGACAGGACAAACAAATAGGAAGGGATGGTTCTTTCATTGCAAGAAGTCTAACTAGAAAAGGATCTCCCTATTACTTTGAGAAGAGAATTGTTGGTTTGACCGACGAACTACGTGGGAAAATGGACCTTCTTTCTTTTCAGAAAGCTTTTTTGGAAAGTAACAATTCCATTCAGTTCGGTTTCGGAAAACTTTCCGCCGGGGCCTAACATCAAAGGCGCAGGTTGATCTCTCTGGTTGAGGCTGCAATTCATTTTGACACGTGGGAAGGGCTTAGTCTACTAGTGGCTCGGCTTGGTCTCGCTCCCTTCCCGTACTATTCCTCCCCACTAAAAAAAGAGCGATTGAGAATCTCGAGAACCTTTCTGAACGTCTGTCTTCGCGGGGCGATTTGAAAAGGAGTATATCTTTCTTGTAGTGCCCTCCATTCCACTATTCTGATCGAGAAAGAATCTCTTCTGAACGATCAAGTCATAATGAGATTAAAAACCGATGCTTCCTTGGCCGTGTGGAACATGGATTAGCATTATGTCATTCCTACAAGTGATCCCCCATCCAGGATTGGAAGAAGTGCTATATGAGGACTTCGAGATCAAATATAATATGTTCCTTTCCATTCCTCGTGAGCCACTGATTTCTCCGAAACAAGAGATCAAAGTGATCTTCCTCCTTTTTCCCAATAAGTCGACGGCCTTACACCATTGGGAGACTTCGAATAAACTGGAGTACATATAGGATAGACCGGTGCTAAAACCTTTTCTCAAGATATCTTCCAAACTGTTGGGGTCCTTGCTCTGGATGTTGTTCGTACGGTGTGAAAGCAGTTGGTTACGTAGTTTTAGAATTCTGCTGATCCCAAGTAGTCCATCTCCATCATTGCATATGGCAATATAGAAAGTAAAGAGGAAAAGGCATGACCAGAAGAATTGTGTGAAATAAGTGAATTTATCCAGTTGAGGCATCTTGATTGAGAATAAAGGATTCCCCCCATACAGAAAGAGAGGCCTTCCTGTACGAGTAGTGAAGAACTAAACGAGAACTTTTGTTGGTTGTTGACCAACGGAAAGAAAGGGAGAAAGAAATGGGATTGTGTCAACAGGCCCTTATTCCGACGAAAAACAGCCCCTTTTCTTTTTGTTTAGCCTGTTCCTATTAGAAAAATGACGATTTCAGAGAAGAGGAAAAAAGTCCTCCGTCATAGGCGGCCGAGGGTACCTTACTAGAGGTTCTTTTTGAATTTGAAACAGGTCTCCTCACTTATGTTTATGCTTATGATAATATATGCCGATCCCTAATCTCACAAATAGATTTCGACCCAATCTCCCATTTGTGAAGCAGATCATGAGTGTATTCCGCCTACATTTGTTAGGTTCTTTGATTCTGTAAGTTTGTCTTGTTTAGATTGCACGAGAGCGCCTTTTTTACTTTATATATAAAATATAGATTTACAATAATAGGTAACTTTCATCAATAAACCTTGCATAAGAGATAGATCCTGCTGACTTGAACTGAGCACGAATTTCATTTGTATTTGAGCGTAAAAGCAGCTGCTTTGAAGGTTGGAAACCTACTGGTTCAGCCAAGAACCAGAAACCGAATGAAGGAAGCGAAGATCAGAGTCAAAATATGCCGTGGAGAAGAGCTTACTTATGAGCGGAAGACGAAGTCGCAGGGGAACCTGTGGCTGGATTGAATCCTTCTCAGGAAGAGCTGATGCTTGCTGGGTCTTTTTGTCTAGCAGCTATGGAAATATAGTATAGGGCTGGAATCGCAAGAAAACCCAGTCTCTAACTGAAAATTCCCTCTCACTTCTATGTTGATCCTCATATTCCTTCATTCTAACTTGTGCCTTTGACTGTCCTTCGAAATCTGTATGACAGTCGACTGTTCCCTGAGATGACTCTCTGCGGAGGCAACATTGGAACCTTCAGGCTGGGGCATAGGTATAAGTGTTGGAGCATAGCGATAGAGGGCTTCAATTCAAATGGGGTCATTTTCATTGTAGTATGATAAGTAGTGTCGTACCACCACTCTGCTAAGGATAACCACTTATATACCACTTCTGTGGCGCGAGTGGCCTTCTGTGCTACTCATTAATAATTAATCTGGGGTTAAATAACAGAATTTGATGATGTTAGAGCCCCCTTCAATAATAGGTCCAGCTATTTTCAAGGGGATGTTATACGCACCGATTTGACAGTACTTAGGGTCCTCAGTACGACTTCGTTTGGCCTGTGTTCCAAATTCAATGCTCAGGCAGCTCAAAAGCCTTATTCTTCAACAGGAGCTGGTCTAGTACTTAGGGGCAGTAACTCAAAGTGGTACCAGGTCAGTCCCTAACTATCTGCTTCCACTAAATACGCGGTAATGCTAACTCATGTGCTGAACAAAGGGTCAGTCACGGACCTCTTAGGTTTTTTCAGAAAGAACAACAAAATTCTCGTTAAGGTCCCATAGATAGAACCTGATACGAAGTACTGAACATAAGACCTATGTAAGGGAGTCAGTCCTACTCATAAAGGTGAAGGACCAAGCACTAGATCGTTGAAAACAAAAAGAAAGACTGGCTTTTAGATAACTTATTTAGGAAGGAGCCGTCAGAATAGGCTTTCAAGGCAGCTGCCAAGTCAGCCAGTAAGTAAGCAGGTAATAGTCAGCCAGCAAGCTGGGCCGTTCTTGCCAGTTCGAGTACGAGACTTCGGTGTAGTAGTACTATAACGGGTTTGACACATACTAAGGACTCCTTTTGTAAAGCAACTTATTGTGCTTTTATTCCAGCCAACGAAGCTCCGTCTAATCTCTAATAGGGGCTCGGTTCGGTTCACCCATCATACCTACTAATTAGAAGGCAGGCGAACTCGGACCAGTGCAACAAAGTTTAGACTCTCGCGATTGGACTCTATAACAGAAGAGGTTGTCCAAAAAAGAAAGGGAAAAGAAGCTTTGCAAAAGCTAAGGCCGAAGCTCTTTGGGCGATATTATAGCATAGCGCATTTCCTCATGATTAGGGTGATGTGGTTGTTCCATCGGTTTTCTTTATGG
>CM046878.1:485149337-485161837 GCA_025667525.1 Glebionis coronaria | reverse complement strand
TAGGCGCCCATCTTTTGACTGTTGTCAACTAATCTCTTCAATGTTAGATTCTACTCTATGTTAGAACATTTCTATGAATGCTATTCTGATCTAAGTGGTCTTATTCTGTGTCCCGTGCTAGGAAGCATTACTCCTCTTTTACATTCCAAATTCAAGAATACGACCTATACGATTGATTGGTCTGTGCGCCTCTCTTATTACTTTTTTGTATTCCCCTGTTCTTCGGATACAATTCGATCCTTCTACGGCCAAATCTCAATTTGTGGAAAGCCTTCGATGGCTTCCTTATGAAAACATCCATTTTTATTTGGGTATAGACGGTATCTCTTTATTCTTCGTGATATTGACCACATTTCTGATCCCTATTTGCATTTTAGTGGGTTGGTCTGCTATGAGAAGTTACGGGAAAGAGTATATTACAGCATCTCTAATTCGTGAATTTCTAATGATCGTCGTGTTCCGCATGCTGGATCCTCTACTATTCTATGTTCTTCCCGAAAGCGTGCTAATCCCTATGTTGTGCGGAGCTGAGCATCTTATATTCGCTGGGATAAAGCTTTTCCTCTGCAGGGGCCTTGTAGAGTAAACCCCCTACGGGCGGTCGTCCGTCGCCGTAGAGTAGTCCCCGCGAAGCTTTCGGGAAGAGGGGTAGTCTTGTGTGTAAGCATAGCATTTCTGGTCGAACCCGGCTAACCCAACTAAGAAGAACCGAACCTGACAAACACATCTTTTTCCTTTGGGGAGGGTACTCCGAGTAGTGGGTACCTCGTAGGACCTCGACCCGCCTACTCGGGTCTTGTATGGATATGCAGGAAGGGGTGCTCCTAGGTGTGTGTAGGGGTTGTGTTTGTTCGCGAGAATGGATTCCTCGTCAAGTCAGTTTGGGGGGTGTGGACACACTTGCGCGAATTCGGGTAACGGCTACAAGGGAGAAAGAAAAAGGAAACTGTACCCGACCAGGGATGGACGTAAACTCGTAAGCTACCGAGGGTAGGGATAATCGTCCAGGTCTTATTGTGAAAGAAAAAAGCCGCCCCGCCACAGCAGGCGGGTTGCTTCCTCTGTCGTCGCCGGGGAGCTCTTGGCGAGGAGACCTCAGGATAAGTTGCTAAAACAAACGGGGGGGGGGGGGGGGGGGGGGAGGATCGACCCGTTCAGTAGAATTCCGAAGAAAGACTGTTGGCAGCAGGTGGAGACATTTCTTTTGCCCCTTCAAAAAAAAAAGAAATGCGGGCAGGGTGGAGCTCGGCCGAGGGTTCGAGAATAGGGTAGGGTCATGTTCTTAAGATTCAGATAAGAAAAAAGTTCCAAACCTTTATGCATGCACCTCCGTACAAGTGCTGCGTACAAGTTCCGGCCAGGATGATTGGGAAAGATCAAAGCAATTTGAACCGCTCACATCACAGTAGTAGTAGCGTAAAGGCCGTAAGCCGGGGGGCGGCCATAACATAAAGCTATTACTTTCACACCTCTCTCTCTTTTTAGATATCTAAAAAGAGAGAGATCCGCTGCGTGAGCAACCCGACTGTGCGTTACATGTGCTTTACAGGCTGCACTCCATCTTTCTTCCCCCTTTTTCTTTTGATTTGGAAGACGGGCGTTGCATTTGATTCGAAAGGCATGGTTTTCAGTATGTCTCCAGATAGGCCCCCCACTAGCCCGGCTAGCTAGTGAGTGGTTCTTTCGGGCGGGAAGCAGGCCGGGCCCTACGGGCGGGCATCTCCCGCAACGCAAGCAGCATTGTTCGCCACCACCCGAGAAGCAAAAGATTATAGAGTCCAGGCTGAAAATACATGCATAGATAGTGGTCTAATGATAAGGCCGACGACGGAAGCTCGGGACGGAGCCGTATGATGCGGAAGTCTCACGTACGGTTCCCTGAGAAGGGAGTGGCTACCTACTGGAGCTTCGACCAATCACCACCGGTCAATTCCGCTTTGGGGCCACCCCTTACTCTACCATTATTATAGGGGTATGGGGTTCGAGACAAAGAAAGATCAAGGCAGCATATCAGCTTTTCCTTTATACTTTACTTGGATCTGTTTTTATGCTATTAGCTATTCTGTTGATTCTTTTCCAAACAGGAACCACCGATTTACAAATTTTATTAACCACAGAATTTAGTGAGCGGCGCCAAATCTTTCTATGGATTGCTTTTTTCGCCTCTTTCGCCGTCAAAGTGCCTATGGTACCAGTTCATATTTGGTTACCCGAAGCTCATGTAGAGGCACCTACGGCAGGATCCGTCATCTTGGCGGGAATTCTTTTAAAATTGGGAACCTATGGCTTTTTAAGATTTTCAATACCCATGTTTCCTGAAGCGACACTTTGTTTCACTCCTTTCATTTATACTTTAAGCGAGATTGCTATAATATATACTTCCTTGACCACTTTAAGACAGATCGATCTTAAGAAGATCATTGCTTACTCCTCAGTAGCTCATATGAATCTGGTGACTATTGGTATGTTTAGTCTGAACATACAGGGAATTGGAGGTAGCATTCTACTGATGTTAAGTCATGGACTGGTTTCTTCAGCCCTTTTTCTATGTGTTGGTGTTCTATATGACCGACATAAGACTCGACTTGTTAGATATTACGGAGGTTTAGTGAGCACCATGCCCAATTTCTCTACCATTTTCTTCTTTTTCACTTTGGCCAATATGAGTTTACCTGGTACTAGCAGCTTTATCGGGGAATTTCTCATCTCAGTAGGAGCTTTCCAAAGAAATAGCTTAGTAGCCACATTAGCAGCGCTTGGGATGATTTTAGGCGCGGCATATTCCCTTTGGCTATATAATCGTGTGGTTTCTGGGAATTTAAAACCGGATTTCCTCCATAAATTCTCCGATCTAAATGGTAGAGAAGTTTTCATATTTATACCTTTTCTTGTTGGAGTTGTTTGGATGGGTGTTTACCCCAAAGTGTTCCCGGACTGCATGCATACATCCGTAAGTAACTTAGTGCAACATGGAAAATTTCATTGAGAGGAATCAGCAAAGAAAAGAAAAAGGGTCAACATCTTAATTTGTATTTGAGAGATTGTCCTCGGGCTGAGGAGTGCGCACATCTAAATAAAGTATGAAAAAAATTAGAAAAATAAGCGAGAACTTCTTTTTCATTTTGGCAAAAAAAAGAAAGCTAAATATAGGAATTTTTTTTGGGGGGGGGGGGTGGTCCACCGACAGGGGCAACTGCCAGCAATTGAAAGAAAGTTGCGAACAGACAAAATGAGCATGTTTGACACCTCGATTGTCCCGAAGCCCTCTCATGCGAATTAAATCAACTTAGTCAATGTTTTGTCCGATTTTACTGAAGGCAAAAAGAGCCTTCATTCAATTGTCCGGCACCTTCGCGCGCATATGTACATTCCGTCGTTAAAGTGCTCCTACCTTTACTTTTCAAGGAGAAGCGGTTGAGAGCAATCGATAAGAGCTACTCGACTCAAAGACGAGAGGAAGCGAGTGAAAAGAAAGGATAGGAGGAGGAAGATGACTATCTAAAGCCGATAGTCCAGTAGGTCCTTGTAAGGCGAGTGAAAGGAAGTGACTCGACCGATAGGTTGAGGAAGTCGGGCAGGTCTGGAGGTAGTGCCTCCTAAGAGATATGATAACTGTACCATTCAAGATCAATGCTTGCATCCGGAGATAGATGGACGAAAGCCCTTGAGGAACTGATTCTTATCTGGTTGTTCAAAGCCTGCCTACTTTTGATGACATGAGATTCAAGACCCCCCCCCCCCTTAAATAAAGTAAAGGCAGCTGATCCTGATTTCCTTGATCCTTCATCTGGCCGGGCTGTCGATAGAGTAAGCTGGATGTGCTAGTCGATCTTGTAACCCACGAAAGCTCAAGAAAGAGAATGTGCTCTCAAGGCCGGGCTTTCAAGCGCCTCCTTGAAAAATCACCTGACATTCCTCTTGTTAATCTGTCGCGGGGTAGGGAGGTCCCTCTCTAGTTCAGAACCTTTCTTCCAAAGCCTCCCCCGATTCCACTTTTGGCAGGCCATGGTACGGATAAATGCGGGTTTTCTCCTGCTTATTCATTAGGGCGAGTGGATGTCAAGGGAGGGGATCATAGTCTTTCAACTCATCTGCAATATGACGGAGCAGCTTCGTGTCCCTGTTCCGGTCCCCGATGCAGCCCCGTCATCAGTAGCTAAAACCAAGGTCGGTCCTCCCCCATAAGGCCCCGGAAGTTTGATCTTATCGAGTGGACTTATCAGCGTCACGCTTCAAAAAAAGTGTCCAACTCCGCGTGTGACTCGCATTGGCAACTTTATCCCACCCTACATCAGCCGGTGTGTGTGAGCTTCGCTCCTTATAGCTATAGCTCTACACCGCCGCCGGCCACTTTCTCCTCTACCGTATCCATTGATGGGATTTCTTCTCGACTGGCGTATTACGTACTCGGGCCAATCTAGTACACGCTAATAATGGTCTTTTGGATTGAATATCCTACAAAAATGGAAAGTGGTTGGCCGTTCGATCGAGTCCATCCCTTGAGGTCGTACCCTCCCAGGATGCATGAGTCTTCCGCCGATTGACAGAAATGCCGATGAAGCAATTCCTCGCATCCCGATAAAGGGAGTCACCCGTGATTCGATAGTTCCATTTTCCGCTGATGCAGGCCTATTGGGCAGTCAAACCACTGTCTTCGTTCCTCACCCTCCTTCTCCAATCAAATCTATTCTAAGGTGCCCGGAGGCAGGGGAAACAAAGGAGGGATTGATCGACCAACTTGAACAGATCCATAACCTGGTTCCATCTGTCCTGAATGAGGGAATTAAGGCGGGTATAGTCGAACTGGTTGATTCTAAGGTGGGTGATAAGCAGCTGTATCCGTATCAAGCCTACCATCTCTTCTCACGAAAGTCTTTCCATCCCGTCTCCGTTTTGAAATATCTGTGGCCCTGCGCCCATCTACACACTCCAGCTGCCTCCTTTTGAGCTAGTCAAGCAGGCGTTGAACACGGACGGAGACTCTCCCGCCCCTTCGACAGCAATTCCTGCACTTGACGTCGGATCTCCTCATTCCCAAATGGGGATAAGCGAGAAGCCGCTTTGCAGGGTAGACTCACTCCTACCTGCAACTAAATCTGCTTCTATATCCTCCTCTTTAGGGGGTAATCAAGCCGGAAGAGTGTTGCAGAAAGATCTGCACTTCCCTTTTACAACATAGGAGGGGGCCTCCTTCCTAAAAAAAAAAGCCTTTCCGATTGCCTCAGCCCTTATCTCTTAAAGCTACGGCATCCCACCGATCCTCGGCTCCGCTAGTTGGCTTTGCTATCAAGGCATAGCATTCTATGGACTCTTCCTCCACGTCCAGAAATGCTATGCCAACACCTTTCTCCTTAGCCAATTCTGATGGCAATAACCGCGTTTGCTGTTAAAAGTCAACCGGTGTTCTCCCTACGCAGGTAACACCCTACTCGTATTACCATGGTCTTCCGAGTAGGATATGTAATACATAGGGACGACCTCACACCATACGTCCTGCTTTCACTTCCCCAGCCCCAACTGATCCACCATCTCCGTGGACGCTATGTTATCCGAACTACGAGCATCAATGATCATCTTTGCACTGTCCAATTCGGGCATAGATTCGGAATACAGCCTTCCGTCTCCTCCTCCTTTCTGCTGGCGTTGGCTCACGTTGCCACACAATCTAACGATAGCGAAACTGTCTCCTCTCCTAAGCTTCAGAACCCCCGCAATGTTTCCGACTTTCACTTACCTTTAGAGCTTCCCCGGCTCTAGGCTCCACAACGTGCACTCTTCCATCTTCAGCTGGTCCTATTCTGCACTCCCCCAGCAGCATTCGTCCGTCTGAACATTGGGACAGTAACGAGAAAAATGCCCCACTCCTCCACATTCATAAAAGTTACCAGATCTCCTCTGCAGCAAGCTCTGCTGGCCTTGCGCTCCAAACTGATGGCGTCTCGACGTTCTCCTTGAAGCCGTCCTGTCGCTCTCCCCCTTTAAGATAAGAAGTTTGTAAAAAGGCTCAAGTTTTTTTTGGCTTCCTATAATATAAACCCCTCCTAGGTTGTGGCAACTTTCTACTCCTCCTGAGCTGTCTTGTCGTAAAAAAAAGAAAATTGCTTCGAGCACCCGGCTTCACCACTGCTGCCTGCTCTCTCCTTCTTCGGCACTTCCCAGTCCAAAACAGACCTGATCTTCTCTTGATCCATCTGAATCACACCCTTGCTGATCCAATGGCCAAGAAATAGCACTTTAGTCCGAGTACCTTTTCACGTACAGCCTCTTTTCCTGCTACACGCGCAACACTGTACTCAGGGTTCCAAACCTCCAGTGAGTGACTATAAACGATTATGTCATCGAGGTTTTCCTGGTCAAGGTAAGGCTTTGAGTTATCATTTAAGTGCGAAACAAGACCTGAATTAGGATGATATTCATAGAGCGGTTACTCTTTGTGTAGGTTATGGAGTCTCCACTCCATGTTGAAAGCTCTTTCAAATAGCATGAGCGTTGAAAGTCTTCAATTAGACTAGAGCGTTAGATTCTTTTTTTTTTACTTCTTTCAAAGGGGAATGAATGGAATGAAGAAAAGAAGAGAGGAGGAAAGTGGTTCACTGGAGTTTGTCTCTCGAAAATGGTTATTATCTTGAAGGTCTTTTTCTCTATTTTATTTCATGGTATTAAAGCCAACAAACAAGAGAATTAGGGTGTTAAAAAAAGAACCCCAAACCCGCTTGTTTAGAGAAGAAAACTGTTCCTGTCTGCTTTTTCTTTTTTGATTGATTTTATGACCGATAGAAATGGAAACTTTTTTATTAGATGCCCTATACCCACCCTCTTTGGTAGACCCTAACACGAATTATGTACACTACACAATGAGGATCACAATCATTGATACAGTTTGGATACCAAGCTATCTTATCAATATATTTACAAAAAAGCCTTCGATGTAGTGATGAAATTGTGATACATAATCAATCTATTTGTTTTGTTCATTACTAAAGAATCCTATAAAATCTTTCTATTTATCCTTTGAATTACTCATATATCCTATGAATTTCATTTCGCACCGGAAACTATTCTAGGAGAAGTTCGAATCCGTTCCGTTCGGATATTGATCGGTCTTGGTTTGACATGGTTTACGCGTTACTGGTTCCCGGAAGAGTTAATATCTCTATTAGCTAAACCCTTTCTTATTCTTACCTTGCCTTTGGACTCGTATTTTGTTCGTACACAATCAACGGAGGCCTCCCCGACATATCTTGCAACGTCTTCAATAGCATGCTCTTACTTCGTCTTTCCCTTAATAAGTCATCAAATTTGGTGCTTTTTGATCCCCAGTTGCTATGGGGAACAAAGGACGAAATACAATCGATTCCTCCATTTAAGTGGTTCTCGCTTCTCCTTGTTCCTGTTCCTAACTCCTCCCCGGGTAGTTCCCAATGTTTGGCACTTTCCATACTTGATGGGTGCAACATCAACAAATTCGCTCATGATCAAGTTACAACCTAAGATCTATGACCATATTATGTTAACTGTTCGTATTTCGTTCATTCCATCGGTATGCTCCCAGGTACCTGTAATTGTGATCCGTTTGCCAGAACCAAGGGGTCTTTCTGTGGAAACCTCCACGAACAATCGTCGTTTTTTGATGGTTTTTCCGCTTCTCACAGCTGCTCTTTCCACACCTCCGGATATTTGGTGCCAAATCGTCGCCCCTTTCCTGATTTTTTCGATAATAGAGTTGGCTATCTCTGTGGCATCGATTGTACAAGTTCGTGAAGAGGGCTGGACAAGTGGAATGAGGGAGAGCGGCTCGATCGACAAAAAAGAATAGTAGCCCCCTAGAACCTGGCAAAGTCATTATCATTATCAATGAATTCCCGAGCAATTCTCAACCAACATATGCGATTCATTCCCGTAAAGATTCTAACACACAGAAGACTCCTTCCCTTAGGAGCGGGATGAGTGATACATCCGGCGCCGGTGAAGAAAACAAGGAAAGCAGGAGCTCGGGTATTGAGATATTCCATCAAGAGAAAGGAGGCAGACTGGTAATAAGGCCGACGGCATAGGGGGAGGGAACCGAAAAGCTAAGCTTTGCGGAGCGGACCAATCTTCCGTACCGCCCCCCTGACTCTCTCCCTATAAAAAAAGCCTGCGGGAAGCGCGAAGAGCTAAGCCACTAATGTCGTGGCGAAGGTCATACCTCGGAAAGTCCGCGAAGTTCAGGTTTTGTATGTATTATATCCTTTCGATCGAGCGACAACTTCTAAGGAAGGTCTTCATTCCCCTTTGAAAGAAGTCCAAAAAATTTTGAAAATCCCGATTACATTACCGCAGGCCAAAATGAAATTTTGAAAAGCAAGCCAGAGAAAAGCATCGTTGAGATAATACCTTTCATCCTAATCTCATCTACTGAAAAAGGGGCCCTCTTGATCACCTGAAGATTTTTTTAGGCGGAATTGGCATAATTATTACCGTGAGGATTGAGCTGCCAAAAGAGATTATCCTCCCTATAAAAAAAGCAAAAATAAAAAAAGAAAGAACAAATTCGAACCGGCCTTTCCTTTGATAGTCGACAAGCTTGACTTATAGCGAATTCCATAGAATTGGGCCGGCCGCCTGGAATCAAAAGACTTTCGAACCCGTTGAAGATCCTTGTGGCTCCGGATTCCTCCAATCCAGCCGATTCCGAATCGACCAATTCCGGGATCTTTTGCAGCGAAGGCCAGTCATCGAATTCTTCAAACCTGGGGCATGTCGATCCTGAATGAAACTAAACATCATTGATCCTACTATCAATCAATCCGTCATACAAAGGCCTAACTCCGGCTCTCTCTACGGGTGGAAGGAGGGGCAACAGCCTTGTCAAGGCGCGGGCCAAGCCCACTCAAAGTGAAGCGATTTATATCGAGCAAGAACCTGCACTAGAATAGGAAAAGCCAGACATTCCTTCTTTTCAGAATTCCAGTCCTGCGGGCCTGCCCGAACTGTCAGTGATTCAAACAAAGACGCGGGTGCGAGTCTTCCTCGGTTGAAGTCAAAAAAGTCCTCCTCCTTTATCTTATTCCTACCATCCGGGGCGAAAGGATGAGACGGAATAGCGTGTCATTTCGGAACCGTTCATAAGCTTTCCCTTGACTAATATAAAAGTAAAAGCAGCTATCTGGAGAATTTTGGGCCGAAGGCATCACAAGATCGAGAGGAGCCATCTTGATTCGGACTAGAGGAGGAAGGAACCTGAGCCCATAGGTGTAGGAATCAATCCATTGTCTCGTTGCCAATTAGAGTAGAGCCAAAGGCAGCTATCGCGATGAATTGTTACAATGTGTGCCTCCTTCTGGGGAAGCGCGCAATGCAGATGCAGGAAGGAAGCTTCTGCACAGCAGACAATGAATCTATGGGTCCCATGCCTTGTTAGACGACCCGTGCGTTCATCCAAACAGGTGCCTCCTAGGCGGAGAGGGGGGTTTAGGATCGCCTTTACCAGGTGGATGAGGATGAGACAGAGTTGACTCCCGCGGCCTCTCGGTAGAAGAGGGAGAAAGCCCAGTCTTCTATCTCAGTCTCAACAGAAGGTAAGAGGAAGGGCCATTCCCTCTTTCCTTCGGGAAGGGCTTCAAAGCGCCTTCATCATGTCAAGCTTCAAGGCAAGCGATTGGCTCCAAGGGACTTTAGAAGAAGAGCAATGAGCGTAGTGTTGAACTCTTTCAGTAAGCACCCCTTCCGAAATAGAAATCCATCCTTGATTGCCATCGATATTTCCTCCCTAACTAGCCCCTTATTAATATAAAATGAAAGAATAAGTTCGGGAAACCGTCAGGCCCCACTCAAACTAGCTTCCCTACCACCTTAGAATTAGAAAGAAGCATTTCTTAAAAAAAAAGAAAGAAGCCCGAATGCTCAAGCTCAATATCATATGGGTTGTGTTCTACCAACGAGCAGCCAGGAGCCTAAAGAAAGCACTGAGAAAGAAATAAGTGTTCCTTATAGGTTCGTATATATATACTGTGGCGCTATATGGTCTTTAGCTATAGGTCTCGTGCGTTTGCTATAGAAAGTACATATACGAGTCACGAGTAAGAGGAAGTGGTAACGGTCGATGGATGTTCATATTTGAGTATTTGCTGACGGAATGCCTCACATCAAGGTGACAGGATTCGAACCTATGGCCCTCTGTACCCAAAACAGATGCGCTGACCAGACTGCGCTACACCTCGTCTCACCACCCCGGAGCATATAGATCCACCCGATCGATGAACACTCAAACCGAACTCACCCATCCTTTTGGGCACAGGGACGCGAGAACCTAAGAAACAGCTTTTTTTTTTCGAAATCTGCCTCCAGCAAGATAGGGCGACGCAAAAAAGCCGTATAGTGCAGGAGCGCTCACATTTTTTGGCTTACTCTTGCACTTGAATTTCTAAATCCGGCTCGCTCCCGGCCTTTGGACCCTTGGCCCGCTTAGAAGTGGATTCGAACCACTGACACAAGGATTTTCAGTCCTTTGCTCTAACCAGCTGAGCTACCTGAACCACTTTCCTAAAATCTGTTTTATTCATCGAATAGTGCCCTATCTTACCACTTGACTAGTAAAAAGCCCTTGTACTAAAAAAAAATCGAATATATATAATAGGCCTTTTTCGCTTCTTCGTCAAACTTTCGAGCAGCTCTTTCAACTGCCGCCTAATCCCCCAACATGCTCAAGAACCGAGAGCCGTCCTGTCCCTGGACAGCCGGAGGGAGCTTGCTTATAGAAAGAAGATAGGCCGATCAAACAAAAAGAACGCGCAAAGGTCTCTCCGCTCCTAGTCACTAAGTAGTGCTATTCTGGGGGGCTGGACTCTACCAAGAGGTTCTTTCTCTCACATCATTTCGCCCGCCCGTTTCACTTCTGTTCCGGAGGAAATGGGATTTGATGTGCCGGGTTTGGTTGGTTGGTTGCCCGAAGGGCTATCTGATCCGATCAACTGCGTAAGTCGTAGCGCGCTAGCGCGCGTACTATTCCGGGGACTCTATCCAGATCTATGGATCTCCCCAGCATCCAAGCGAGATTCCATCAAAATCTGCCACTCGTTGGGCGACGCCTTCTTTTCTACGAACACCCCACCACTGAATGATGAACTTTGCCAGTTTTCGCCTCCGACCCGACCAGGAGAGAACACAGGGTCAAGCCAAGCCCTTACCCGCCTGAATGGAATTCATATCTCCTTCGTGAAGGGAGAAAGCCCGTGGAACTGGACTGTGACTCTTCTATTACATTATGGAGAAGTCCATTCTCGTCATGGTCGATCCACGTCCTACCGTAGTGCCCGGAGAACCAGGCTTGCTTAGCTTACAAAGCTAGCTTACTAACGCGAATCATTTTTGATTGATTGCACGAGCTAGCCAGCCAGCCAGCAAAGCCCCCGACGCTTAATCGCTTCATTTAGGCACCTACTGACACTAAAGCCGTTCCACTCGTGCTTCTCTAACGAGAATCACTTCGTTCCACTCTCCCAACAGGCCAGCAAGCCATTCCTAGCGGCTTAGCCCTTGTTAAAGGCTAAAGAGCGTATTGAACACTCACCCTTTCTCGCCAGCAAGCTAAGCTCCTAGTCCTCTTAGCCGGCTTACCTTTAACCTAACTCTCTAGTTTATGGCCTAAAAACACGGGAAAACACTACTTTTTGATCAAAAAAAACAGAAGGCCATTTAAAGGCTCTTTTCTTGTGTTCTTGAGTACACGTTAGGATATTACTTCAGGGGCTATCCAAGCCATTGAGGAGCCTGCTCAAGCTGCTGAGGATGATGAAGACTATCGCCCACAGTTATAACCATCTAAAATAACGTATATGATGGATCCATTACGAATGTATCGTCCCAGAAGACCATCACTCTGGTTTCACTGATCGAGCAACGCGGTTATTTCGCGGACCTTTCTGTTCCTAGTTAAAGTGTAGGCCTTTTGGACTTAAGCTGGGATTTGGTATTTCGAAGGCCCCAGGTGTTACTATCATTTCTAGGCATCGTCTGTACTTAACAGTTCCCTTTAGTGTAGTTTCTCGGAGATATCTGATCTGGATTCTTTTTTTTATTAAAAAAAGAAGAGTCTGGGATGAAAGAGAAGAAAAAAGGTAGTTTACTTGCTTAGTGCTTGTGCGCTAAGGGAAGAAAGATCGAAAAGTCGAAACTTTCGAAAGCGCACTCACTCTTCTCAAAATCTCTTAAGAGAAGAAAGATCTACGCTACGAAAAGGAGCGAGCGGAGAGAGCATAAAGAGCTTACTTATAAGGTACGAGCTTAGAGCCTTGCGTCACTCTGGTATGCTAATCACTTCGTTGTACGACTCTGGAACGGTAGTCGCTTAGTGCGACAGCACTATGGGATGCAAAGAAGCTTCGTCACCCTTCTTTAGTTGCTTCTCCTTTTTTCATCGAGATTGGGTTGGTGTTCAGTGTACCGCTTGTCTAGCCTATGCGAAGCAAGCGAGTACAAGATCGAAAAGAATGTGTTGCATGGAAAAGTGAGATGTCCAA
>CM046878.1:485126837-485144337 GCA_025667525.1 Glebionis coronaria | reverse complement strand
ACTGAAAAAGAAGGTAGCAGCTACAGAATCCAGTTGATAACAATCAGTCTCACTTTACTGGCTGTGGGAGTTCGACTTTCTACAATCGAGCATAAGCCCTCTTCTACAGAAGCGCTTTTGCATGAAGGATCCTCTTTCTTATAGCTTGAATGATCTTAGTATATCCCTCACAACCTAAATAGAGAGGTATTATAGCACTAGTAGAGTTGAAGGTATATCGCACACAGAGAGCAATTGAGGGAGATATAGCTCTTCTGTTAAGGAAGAGGGAATCTAAACTAGCTAGGCTGAAAGGAAGACCTAATAGGGAAAGATATTGCTCTACAAGGAAAGGAGATCAGAAAGGTAGGCGGACGACTTATAGTATAGGTCGGATGTTTTCGTGTAAAAGCAAACTCTCCAAATTGATGACCTCCTTCAGTAATCTTACACTCTTCCTCATTAAAGTGAGGAAATTTCTTGCTACTGAGTTTGCTATTAAGGAAGAACCAAGCCAACTAGTAGCACCTCCCCTATCGCTGACCTCTTTGCGACTTGCTTGATTGCGCTACGAACCAAAGCAACCTTGTGCTCTCCGTTTTGGAATAAAAGTTCAATCCGATTAGAGCAGACGTGGTATAATAGGGCTTTTGGTTTGGGTCTACGCACCTTGGTTCTAGCAGCACCATCTCCATACCTTCCTTCCGTATCCGAGGTGGGCTCTTTCATCGGCCTCTCTTGGAGTTGCCCGAGTGAAATGGAACGCTCTTCATTCGCAGGCAGTTACGGGGACTTTGCTTTTAGCCTTCCTAGCTAGCCGACAAAGGTCGAACTTTCTTACTTCTTTATTGAAAGCGAAAGAGAAAACTGACTTACTCAACTTTTTGATTGAAAGGGTATAACTAACTGGCTGGCACCTTACGAAGTAGTATACTTATTTTGTTTAGTAGTAGGAGGCTTCACATACTCTTACTACTCGAGAGATAGGGTAGCACTGTGACACCCTAGAATCGAGGTCATTAACGATACCCTAAATTACGCTAATTTTTGAAATTTTTAATAAATTTTAATTTCTATATTTATAAGTATTTTGGATAGAGCCGATGTTCGGGGTTATAATTTTTACGTTTGACGTTTTAAGAAGGACAATGACGATTACGATCCCGAGGGATGCCCAATTTCATATAATTTTTGACGATTTATCGATAATGTAATTTTTCGAGAATTTTATTTACGGTTCGTGTTAAGTTGAGTCGGGTGAGTTTTATAGCCTTCCGAGTACATTTAAAGTATCCCAAAAATATTTTGGAGCGTTCGGGAAGATTTCCGACTCCCGTAAAATTTTCAAAATTGAGAAATGAGTTGAACCCGCAAAGTTTTGAGGACGTTTTTCATTTAAGGCCAAAAGAAGCTAGAAATTGCACAAAGGCCCCTCCCAACCCACCAAAAAGGCCAAAATTGTCATAAACACAAACACACACAACACTTGCACCAAAAAAATCAAACTCTCTCCCTCCTCTCTCTCTCAAACTGACGGACACCCCTAGACACCACCAAAATCCACCAAAAATCTTCTTCCACTTGATTTTTCAAAAATCTAAGGTTAGACCACACTTAGTTTGGTCATTCCCCACATGTTCATGTGCTCAAATCCAACATGCACTAACAAAATTTTTTCAAGATTTTTCCATATGATCCAAATTCGTTTTTGAGGCTAAATGAGCTAATGCATGTTGATTTTAAGTGTTATGGAAGTATAAACACCAAGAAAACCCACCAAAATTAATTTGGTTGTGGTGATTGGGTCACCCAAACCCCACGGCAAAGGGGGTGTTTGGGGAGCCATGGTGGTTGTTGATTTTGCATGTTATTCTTATGTTTGGTTTGATGTTTTAGGATGATTCACATAGGTTTCATTACTTGCATGTTCATTTCTTTGATTCTTGATTTTGAGTTTGGTTGATCAATAGGGGTAGGATTGAAATTTGATGCTAGGATATGTTTGGGAAGACTTAGGATGATGTTTAGTGTTGGTTAGAAGGCTTGGAATCGAGTCTAAGTGCGTTTTTGGTATGGTCATTTTTAGGCAGAAACATTTGGTCCATTTCATAAAAATGATTTTTGTTCCAGGTCTTGAAAACTAAATGTAGTGATAGAGGATCTTTCTAGCTTTAATTTGGTATAAGGTAGAGCCCGTGACTCAAAACGAGCTAAAAGTTATGACATTTTAAAGATCGGGTACCGGGAGACGAGGACTTTCATAATCCGAATTTGTGCAAAGTTTTAGTCAAATCCCGAGGGTCACAAATATAAATTGGTAAATGGTCAAGGGTCAAAATTTGGTCCCTAAAATGTGTAAATGGGTCTATATGTTGACTTAGGAGTCAAAGAAGTCAAAGGTATTTTTCATATAGGTCAAAGAGGTCAAAATTGGTCGAAGCGCAATTTCAGCCCGTAAAATGTAGTCGTGGAAAAGAGTTGCGTAACGGGTCGTAAAAGTAAAAACTTTTATTGGGCTTAAAAACATGTTATCTACAGGTCTTATAGGATTTTTGGAAATTTTGTCAAATTTTATAAGTATGGTTTAATAAGGTAAAACAGCCCGTACTTTAGTCAAGTACCGGCGAGAACGAGTAAAAATGGACAACGTAGGTAATAAGAACAAATGGTATAAAATGAGTGATATTTGTTGTTTTTGTTTTTGGCGTGAGTTATACTTGTCCTAAGTGACTTGTATATATATATTTTATACAGTACCGTAAGTATTTAAAATGAGATTACTCATTACGCGTTATTTGTGATAGGTGTTGATTTAACCGGGCATCCGTTTCGTCGTCAGTGATCATCCCTCGAACTACCGACTACTTAAGATATAAGGTGTGAATTTATAGCCTCGCTTATATTATTTCAAATTGTTTTACCCGCGAGGGAAATGCATGCTAGTTTTTAAAAGGAACGTATATCATGAATGATTGTTAGACCCGAAAGTTGCCTTAGAAATTGTGTTGAGTACCAAAGTTGCAAAAGTCCCTAAAATCATGAACTATTAACTATTGTCCTGCCCTCGAGTAGGGGGAAATAGCCGCTTATGCAATTTGTAGTACTACGGGGTTAACGACCCAATGCTAGCCGAGAAGCTGTACTTATAGTAAGTTCTGCGGTAGATTATTTTGTATGAGAAATAAGGTATAATTGCAACTGATGCCTTTAGAAGGGGCACTGGTTTCATCTAAATCATGCCGGTATATTTACGTGGGTGATTGAGTTAACGGATTAGTGTCATGAGCTTAAACACAATTGTCAGTATCCTGATTATAGTTTGTTTGATCGACAAGACTATAAATGATCACGAATGGTTTTTATTATATATATGTTCAAATGGATTGTAAAACCTATGAATTCCACTCAACGTTTTCGTTGACCAAATTTTTGGCATGTGTTTCAGGTAACCGCTGAGGTGTAGGATGGAGCATGCATGGGATGGATGTTGTGTGTACGGCTTGGAGTCCGCTTGTTTTTCCCTCCTTTTTCTACTTAAACAATTTTTAAGTTTAATGTTATGTTGTCGTAAAACTGAAGTTTTGGGTTGAGATTCATGGGGACCGAAAACGCTAAACTCTGTGCACTATTTGGGGTTGGAAAAACTGTGGACATGTATCATCTAACAATTTTAAATTTCAAAGTTTTAAGTTGACGTCTTTTTAGCGTCGTTTGATATATCTTGTGTGAAATGAATACTGTGTAGCACCCATTGTTGTAGTTCCGCTGCGCATAACAATTGTGGGGGTGTTACAGATTGGTAATCAGAGCCACGAGTTATAGAGAACTAGGTCGTTTTTGAAAATCCTAAACTATAACTTTTGGTGTCGTAAGAAAATGGTCCAAGCACACACAACTATCCTGCATGGCTCCGGTAAGATTTATTGTTGTATTTATGGCATTTGACGTATACTTTTGAGTAAAGTATATATGTGGGTAATTATTACGTAAGTATGGAATTACTATATGTAGACGTTGAATTTTACGTGAAATATCCGACATCGTAATTTTTGTATTAATCATGCATGAGCATCATATTATTACATTTTGGGTATATGTACCACCTTTGCATTGCATTTGCATGCATATATTTATAATTATTGTATAATTACTTATGTACCCTCCGAAATTCGCTGTTATTGCAGGAATGGCCGAGGTACCGCCCAACGATAACGGAAACGATGTACGAGCCCAGGACCCCGACCCAAGGAGAACTACTTGCCCCACGCCTATGCGTACTTCCCATCTGGTTGGTGTACCAGATATCCCCAGAAGAGCCGAAGGTGCAATGAGCGCAAATTCTCTTCATCAAGGCATCCCAAGAATTTGCTGTCCCGGACCGAGGATTTATCATGACGTACGACGGACTGTGAGAGGTTTGGAAGGATCGATGTGCATGAGGTATGTAGTGGAATCAAGGGTGGTCAGTAGATTCGACGAGAATGAGAAGGCGGACGAAAGACTGTTGGAAAGGACGGCAAGAATTGAGTATGACGGGAATGTGAACAAAAGTGCCATCAACAGTTTAAGATCAATGGTTGCGAATTTAAGTGCTAGTCTTGACCGTGTTAGGGAGGATCAGGTGAGGTTGTCGAGGATGCAGAGTTGGGAGCATCGTGTGAGGGATTCATTACCCCCGGATTGGAGATTCGTGGACGATTTGGAGATGGAGGCGAACGACTTCATGATTCAGCCGCCTACTAGAGGTGCTTGTATTTCGATGGGAAATCAGGTAGTGATTGAGTGTGGATCCACATTAGGGACGAAAAAGGAAATGGAATGTGAGCCGGATGAGAAAGGAAAAAGGAAAGTGGATGATGTGGATGAGGACATTAGTGATGAGGAAACCGAGGAAGACGACGACGAGCCGCCATCCAAGAGGCAGTGTGGATCACCACATGCCTAGTTACTTGTTTTGTATTTTCTTTGATCATTGTAATAGAACTATTTTAGACCTTTGTATGATGGTATTATGACGAGAAACTCAAGTACTTGACGTTTTGTGGTGAACGATTGTAGTGGCAATACTTGTCACGATTTTGGTTAACTATCAATACAATCTATGTTACCTTTCATGATCTGTGATATGTCTTAAATTTGATCTTTTGTGGTGTGAATTGATGAATATTAGTAACTCCGTAGTGATGAGTCGTTGTATGTATTTTATGTCTGGGAAACTTGATATGAATACTTACATTGTTTTTCTATTTTCTTTGTCTTGCAGAAAGAGATATTCGATAACACCATGCCTCCAAAGTTGATTGCCGATCGTGTTAACACCATGATTCGGGAAGCTATAGCTAATGCGTTGGAAGCGGACCGAGCTGGGAGAAATCAGGATCCAGGAAGGAACGCGGGGAGACAGCAAGCCCCGAGAGTGTGTACCTATTCTAGCTTTATGAAGTGCGGTCCCACGCAGTTCCGTGGAACGGGTGGAGCTTTAGAACTTAGACGATGGTTGGAAAAGGTTGAAAGCACGTTTGAAATCAGTGGTTGTGCAGAAGCGGATAAAGTAAAGTTTGCAGCAGCTACGTTTCTGGATGATGCGTTAAGTTGGTGGAATACCCAGGTAGCTACGGTTGGATTGGCTGTAGCGAATGCAAGGACGTGGAGTGCGACCAAAGCTTTGTTGACTAAGAAGTTTTGCCCAGAGGAGGAATTGGGGCAATTGGAGGACGAATTGAGGCATTTGACCTTAAAGAATAACGATATAGCTGCCTACACCAGGAGATTCAATGAGTTAAGTCTTTTGTGTCCAGACATATTTGCCAATGATGCCAAGAAAATGAAGCAGTATATTAAGGGTTTATCTAGAAATATCAAAGGTGAAACAACTTCGTCAAAACCTGGAACGTTTGATGAAGCGGTTCAAATGGCTCACGCTTTGATGGACGTTAAGCTTCAGGACAAGCAGAATTACATTGCCGAAGGCAACAAAAGGAAATGGGAAGCAGCACAAAGTAACCAATCCCAAGGCCAGAACCGAGGTGGAAATCGAAACAACCATGGGTCGAACCGTAATCAACAGTTTAATCAGAGAAGGAACGAAGGGATGAGGGCAGTGACGAATCCTAGAGGTGTGAAAGTGAATCCCCATTGTGGAAAGTGCAATTTGTATCATGTTGGAAATTGCCCGCCGGCATGCGGCAAGTGTGGAAAGGCAGGCCATAGGACATCTGGTTGTCGAACGGGAGGAGTAGCCACTGGGGCTAATGCTATCAGGACGAGGGGATGTTATAGTTGTGGAGAAAGGGGTCATGTGCAAGCGAATTGCCCGAAGGCAGGAAACAGGCGGGGAGGTAATAATGCGGCTGCTGTGTATCAAGTGGGAACTGCTGATAAACCACAAGGTCCCAATGTGGTTACCGGTACGTTTTTGCTAGACGCTTGTTATGCTAGTATTTTATTTGATTCTGGCTCCGACAAGAGTTTTGTAGACGTTAGATTTAGTCGTCATATTGATAGAGAACCGGTGTTGTTAACGACTAGTTATAATGTTGAATTAGCCGATGGAAAAATTGTTAGCACAAATTCTATACTGAAAGGGTGTACCTTGAAGTTAGGAAATTACGCTTTTAAAATCGACTTGATGCCTATAGAGCTAGGATCGTTTGACGTGATTGTGGGAATGGATTGGCTAATGGCGCATAGTGCTACGATCGTCTGTGGTGAGAGATTGGTTCAGATTCCGCTGAGGAATAGGGTTTTGACGGTTAAGGGAGACGAATGCACTTCTCGTTTGAAGGTGATTTCGTGTTTGAAAATGATGAAGTACGTAGAGAGCGGATGCGATGTGCTTTTGGCACAGGTTTCGAGCGATGGTGATTTAGAGGCGAGGATTGAAGAGGTACCAGTTATTCGCGAGTATCCGGACGTTTTTCCAGACGAGTTGCCAGGTTTACCGCCTAACCGTGAGGTCGAGTTTCGAATTGATTTAGTGCCAGGAGCTGCGCCGGTTGCACGTGCACCTTATCGCTTAGCACCATCTGAGTTAAAGGAGTTAGCGGATCAATTGAAGGAATTGATGGACAAAGGATTTATTAGGCCGAGCTCATCACCTTGGGGAGCGCCAGTGTTGTTCGTAAAGAAGAAGGATGGTTCGTTTAGGATGTGTATTGACTATAGGGAACTCAATAAGCTGACGGTTAAGAATCGGTACCCATTGCCGAGGATTGATGATTTGTTCGATCAATTGCAAGGTTCCAGTGTATACTCTAAGATCGATCTAAGATCAGGGTATCATCAACTGCGTGTAAGAGAGGAGGATATTCCTGTAACCGCCTTTCGTACGCTGTATGGACACTTTGAATTTCGAGTGATGCCGTTTGGGTTGACGAACGCGCCTGCTGTATTCATGGATCTTATGAATCGCGTGTGCAAGCCGTATCTAGATAAGTTTGTTATTGTTTTCATCGATGATATACTTATTTACTCTAAAAGTAAGGAGGAGCACGAGAAGCACCTAAGAAAGATTTTGGAGTTGTTGAGGAAGGAGAAGCTGTATGCAAAATTCTCTAAGTGTGAGTTTTGGTTGGAATCAGTGCAGTTTCTAGGTCATGTGATTGATAGTGAGGGAGTTCGTGTAGATCCTGCTAAGATCGTAGCGATCAGGGAATGGTCAGCACCGACGACGCCGACTGAAGTTCGACAATTTTTGGGTTTAGCTGGGTATTATAGAAGGTTTATCGAAGGATTTTCGTTGATTGCAAAACCATTGACGCGGCTTACCGAAAAGAATAGGGTGTACGAATGGGGAAATGAGGAAGAGCTTGCTTTCGAAACGCTCAAGGATAAGTTATGTTCCGCACCGATTTTATCATTGCCTGAAGGAACCGAAGATTTCGTAGTGTATTGTGATGCGTCTCGTAAAGGTTATGGAGCGGTATTAATGCAACGTGAAAAGGTGATAGCTTACGCGTCGAGGCAATTAAGGAAGAATGAGGAGAACTACACGACGCACGATTTGGAATTAGGAGCGGTAGTTTTTGCGTTAAAGTTGTGGAGACACTATCTGTATGGGACAAAGTGTGTTCTATTCACTGATCACAAGAGTTTGCAGCACATTTTAGATCAAAAGGAGTTGAATATGCGACAAAGACGATGGGTTGAACTATTGAGTGATTATGACTGCGAAATTCGCTACCACCCTGGGAAGGCGAATGTTGTAGCGGATGCACTGAGTAGGAAAGAACGGGAGAAACCTTTGAGGGTTAGAGCGTTAGTGATGAGTGAGAGCGTTGACTTAACCGAAACCATACTGAAGGCTCAGGAGAGAGGATTAATGAAAGGGAATGTTGAAGCCGAAAACTTGGGACGAATGTTGAAACCTCTTTTCGTGATTAGGTCTGACGGACTAAGATATTTTGAGAATCGGATTTGGTTACCACTGTGTTCATCTGAGGAAGGAAAGCCTGGAGTTCGAGAATTGGTTATGAATGAGTCGCATAAGTCGAAGTATTCGATTCATCCCGGATCGGATAAAATGTACCACGACCTGAAGAAAGTCTATTGGTGGCCGAATATGAAGGCAGATATTGCTCGTTACGTTAGTAAGTGTTTGACTTGCGCGAAGGTTCAGGCAGAACATAAGAAACCATCTGGATTGTTGGTACAACCGGAGATCCCAGAATGGAAATGGGAGAAAATCGCAATGGATTTCGTGACGGGTTTACCTAGGACTCCTAGTGGATGCGATATGATATGGGTAATTGTGGACAGGTTGACGAAATCTGCTCATTTCTTACCTATGAAGAAGACGGACAACATGGAAAGACTCGCCAGCGTGTACGTGAAGGAGATCGTCTGTAGACATGGAGTGCCGTTATCGATCATTTCGGATCGCGATAGTAGATTTACGTCAGAATTTTGGAAATCGCTTCAACGTGCGATGGGCACTGAACTGAGTTTAAGCACGGCTTATCACCCGGAAACTGACGGCCAGAGTGAACGAACGATTCAAACGATGGAGGACATGCTCCGAGCATGCGTGATCGATTTTGGAGGAAGTTGGGAACGCCACTTGCCTCTGGTGGAATTTTCGTACAATAATAGTTATCATGCGAGTATCAAAGCGGCACCGTTCGAAGCATTGTATGGGAGGAAGTGTAGATCGCCTGTGTGTTGGAGTGAAGTGGGGGAAAGTCAATTGACTGGACCCGAAATGGTATTAGAAACGACAGAGAAGATCGTGCAGATCAAGAACCGACTACTTGCTGCGAGAAGCCGACAGAAGAGTTATGCCGATAACCGAAGGAAACCGTTGGAGTTTGAAGTTGGAGATATGGTTATGCTCAAGGTATCGCCATGGAAGGGTGTAATTCGTTTTGGAAAGAAAGGTAAGTTGAGTCCGAGGTATATTGGACCGTTTAAGATCGTTGAACGAATTGGACCGGTAGCGTACAAGTTAGAATTGCCGACCGAGCTTAGTGCTATTCATGACACGTTTCACGTATCGAACCTGAAGAAGAGTTTGGCAGACAAGGAATTGGTGATTCCTTTGGACGAGATTCGACTAGACGACAAAATGCACTTTGTGGAAGAACCTGTGGAAATTATGGACCGGGAGGTCAAGCGGTTGAAGCGTAGTAGGATTCCTATTGTGAAGGTCCGATGGAATTCTAAGCGTGGACCGGAATACACCTGGGAACGTGAGGACTTTTTCAAGGAAAGGTATCCTCATCTGTTCCAGTAGACGAAATGTGAGTACAAGAAGAGGCGAGCGCCAGGACGTCGCTCTCTTTAAGGAGGGGTGGATGTGACACCCTAGAATCGAGGTCATTAACGATACCCTAAATTACGCTAATTTTTGAAATTTTTAATAAATTTTAATTTCTATATTTATAAGTATTTTGGATAGAGCCGATGTTCGGGGTTATAATTTTTACGTTTGACGTTTTAAGAAGGACGATGACGATTACGATCCCGAGGGATGCCCAATTTCATATAATTTTTGACGATTTATCGATAATGTAATTTTTCGAGAATTTTATTTACGGTTCGTGTTAAGTTGAGTCGGGTGAGTTTTATAGCCTTCCGAGTACATTTAAAGTATCCCAAAAATATTTTGGAGCGTTCGGGAAGATTTCCGACTCCCGTAAAATTTTCAAAATTGACAAATGAGTCGAACCCGCAAAGTTTTGAGGACGTTTTTCATTTAAGGCCAAAAGAAGCTAGAAATTGCACAAAGGCCCCTCCCAACCCACCAAAAAGGCCAAAATTGTCATAAACACAAACACACACAACACTTGCACCAAAAAAATCAAACTCTCTCCCTCCTCTCTCTCAAACCGACGGACACCCCTAGACACCACCAAAATCCACCAAAAATCTTCTTCCACTTGATTTTTCAAAAATCTAAGGTTAGACCACACTTAGTTTGGTCATTCCCCACATGTTCATGTGCTCAAATCCAACATGCACTAACAAAAATTTTTCAAGATTTTTCCATATGATCCAAATTCGTTTTTGAGGCTAAATGAGCTAATGCATGTTGATTTTAAGTGTTATGGAAGTATAAACACCAAGAAAACCCACCAAAATTAATTTGGTTGTGGTGATTGGGTCACCCAAACCCCACGGCAAAGGGGGTGTTTGGGGAGCCATGGTGGTTGTTGATTTTGCATGTTATTCTTATGTTTGGTTTGATGTTTTAGGATGATTCACATAGGTTTCATTACTTGCATGTTCATTTCTTTGATTCTTGATTTTGAGTTTGGTTGATCAATAGGGGTAGGATTGAAATTTGATGCTAGGATATGTTTGGGAAGACTTAGGATGATGTTTAGTGTTGGTTAGAAGGCTTGGAATCGAGTCTAAGTGCGTTTTTGGTATGGTCATTTTTAGGCAGAAACATTTGGTCCATTTCATAAAAATGATTTTTGTTCCAGGTCTTGAAAACTAAATGTAGTGATAGAGGATCTTTCTAGCTTTAATTTGGTATAAGGTAGAGCCCGTGACTCAAAACGAGCTAAAAGTTATGACATTTTAAAGATCGGGTACCGGGAGACGAGGACTTTCATAATCCGAATTTGTGCAAAGTTTTAGTCAAATCCCGAGGGTCACAAATATAAATTGGTAAATGGTCAAGGGTCAAAATTTGGTCCCTAACCTGTGTAAATGGGTCTATATGTTGACTTAGGAGTCAAAGAAGTCAAAGGTATTTTTCATATAGGTCAAAGAGGTCAAAATTGGTCGAAGCGCAATTTCAGCCCGTAAAATGTAGTCGTGGAAAAGAGTTGCGTAACGGGTCGTAAAAGTAAAAACTTTTATTGGGCTTAAAAACATGTTATCTACAGGTCTTATAGGATTTTTGGAAATTTTGTCAAATTTTATAAGTATGGTTTAATAAGGTAAAACAGCCCGTACTTTAGTCAAGTACCGGCGAGAACGAGTAAAAATGGACAACGTAGGTAATAAGAACAAATGGTATAAAATGAGTGATACTTGTTGTTTTTGTTTTTGGCGTGAGTTATACTTGTCCTAAGTGACTTGTATATATGTATTTTATACAGTACCGTAAGTATTTAAAATGAGATTACTCATTACGCGTTATTTGTGATAGGTGTTGATTTAACCGGGCATCCGTTTCGTCGTCAGTGATCATCCCTCGAACTACCGACTACTTAAGATATAAGGTGTGAATTTATAGCCTCGCTTATATTATTTCAAATTGTTTTACCCGCGAGGGAAATGCATGCTAGTTTTTAAAAGGAACGTATATCATGAATGATTGTTAGACCCGAAAGTTGCCTTAGAAATTGTGTTGAGTACCAAAGTTGCAAAAGTCCCTAAAATCATGAACTATTAACTATTGTCCTGCCCTCGAGTAGGGGGAAATAGCCGCTTATGCAATTTGTAGTACTACGGGGTTAACGACCCAATGCTAGCCGAGAAGCTGTACTTATAGTAAGTTCTGCGGTAGATTATTTTGTATGAGAAATAAGGTATAATTGCAACTGATGCCTTTAGAAGGGGCACTGGTTTCATCTAAATCATGCCGGTATATTTACGCGGGTGATTGAGTTAACGGATTAGTGTCATGAGCTTAAACACAATTGTCAGTATCCTGATTATAGTTTGTTTGATCGACAAGACTATAAATGATCACGAATGGTTTTTATTATATATACGTTCAAATGGATTGTAAAACCTATGAATTCCACTCAACGTTTTCGTTGACCAAATTTTTGGCATGTGTTTCAGGTAACCGCTGAGGTGTAGGATGGAGCATGCATGGGATGGATGTTGTGTGTACGGCTTGGAGTCCGCTTGTTTTTCCCTCCTTTTTCTACTTAAACAATTTTTAAGTTTAATGTTATGTTGTCGTAAAACTGAAGTTTTGGGTTGAGATTCATGGGGACCGAAAACGCTAAACTCTGTGCACTATTTGGGGTTGGAAAAACTGTGGACATGTATCATCTAACAATTTTAAATTTCAAAGTTTTAAGTTGACGTCTTTTTAGCGTCGTTTGATATATCTTGTGTGAAATGAATACTGTGTAGCACCCATTGTTGTAGTTCCGCTGCGCATAACAATTGTGGGGGTGTTACAAGCACCCCCCATCCCCCGAAGTGACGAAGATGAAAAGTGCTTTTGCTAACTCTTTCTCGTCTTCAAAAAAGTATCAAAATGCAGTTATATAAGCTATCACTTTTTCAATTCATGATCTGCTCTACGAAGGGAAAAGTGAGAGTATCAAAATGCAGTTATATGAGCATCGACTTGATAATTTGCCTAGTGAGAAAGCCAGGAAAAGACATACAAACTCACTCTCCCGGCTACCCAATAGGTTAGCGAAAGGTGGTTCAAGCTATTTATATGAGAGCAGAACAAGGAGAGCAATCAACGCTATGGACAATTCCCGCCTTAGGGACCCCTACTGTGACAACAGCTACTACGCATCCCACATCAGATAATGCTATCGACGAAACAACCCTTTATCCAATCCAGCATATCACCATGACCTGGCACAGAACCAATCTTCACTTTTCGACATCCGCGTTCTAACAGCAGTTACACAGCCCCTGAATGTCTTAGATAGCTGTAAGTGAAATAAGGCTACTAAGTAGTAACTAGGAATGCGGCTAGCTCAGCTAGTATACTTACTTGCTCGTTATAAGGGGGGAGGCTAAAGCAGGGTAGCGAAACTAGGAACGGAGTTGGCTTGTTAGAGCTAGGCTGTTGAGTGAAAGTAAAGTAAGCGAGCTAGTCATACGAGCCAGGGAGCTAGTCAGCTTGCTGTAGTTGCTACGGTATAAACTGGAGTGAAACGAGTTGGCAGTAGAGACCATAGGAAGGAGCCACACCTGCGATCTTTCATCAAACGAGCACGCGTTCTAATGAGGGATTCAAGATAGGAGAGAGAGGGAGAAGATATGAAGGAAAAGTACTAAGAACTAAGTTTTGGTCGTGACTTGTAAGGGCAGGAGCGGTAAAGAAGTAAGGAGGTCGACTAGCTTTTAGCTTGATTGAACGTGGTCTTTAAGTTATTAGTGGGGCGCGTTAACCAGAAGAACAATCGCGCAAAAGCCATAGCACAAGTTCTTTTTTCTCATTTGAATTTCTCAAAAAGTCTTTATTTCATTGACATGTCCGAGACCATCTTAAATTATACGGTCGAATTACTTTCCGGATTAGCATTACCTGCGGCTATCCAAATCATAGCCAGCTGGCGAGTCGCCCGGCTAGGCAATTTAACCATCCACAACTATACGGAGAAAGTGGATGAGTCAGTTGCAAATACCATCAAAGAGCAGCTGAGCGAAAGAGTCATAACGCCGCTGTTTACCAATAATAATGTGGTGTTGCCGCCCGAAAAGAATGCCTATGACGTCATAGACGCCTTAGTGTCGGGGGACAACGTTCAATTGCTTGCGGCGATGTATCAGGATCTTTGTTGGCTGGGAGTGGAAAGTAATACATACCTACTATTACTAGAAACTCTCAATTTCTTGTGACTCCGTGTTCGAACTTTTTGGTATTTTCTGTTTTGTCGACAGGAAGGATCCAAATGCCCCATCAATAAAGTGAGGGCTTTCCGGACCTTCCCCAATCCTAATGGAGTTCTAACATTTGAATTTCTCTTACATTCTACGTTCCCGAAACGGATCCTGTCAAATATTTCACATTTTCTATGATCATCTCTATTTCAGGTATTCGGGGAATCCTCCTTAATAGACGAAATATTCCTATTATGTCAATGCCAATTGAATCAATGTTATTAGCTGTGAATTCGAAATTTTTGGTATTTTCCGTTTCTTCGGATGATATGATGGGTCAATCATTTGCTTCATTGGTTCCAACGGTGGCAGCTGCGGAATCTGCTATTGGGTTAGCCATTTTTGTTATTACTTTCCGAGTCCGAGGGACTATTGCTGTAGAATCTATTAATAGCATTCAAGGTTAAACATGACTCCTAGAGAGTTACCAAAATACGAAGTTCTCTTTTTGTTCTCTTCTTTCTTTTTTCTTTTGACTTGGTTGGCAGGGTCAGGGCCTTTCTCGCTGGGCGAGCGCATCCGATTCTAAAGTCCTTTCCTAAACCACTTCCCGTTCAGTTGCTGAAAGATAGAGAGAAGGCTTTCTAAATGAGATTGAGTTCCACGAATATGCAGGCTAGAACGATGCTATTTGCTGCTATTCTATCTATTTGTGCATCAAGTTCGAAGAAGATCTCAATCTATAATGAAGAAATGATAGTAGCTCGTTGTTTTATAGGCTTTATCATATTCAGTCGGAAGAGTTTAGGTAAGACTTTCAAAGAGACTCTCGACGGGAGAATCCAGGCTATTCAGGAAGAATCACAGCAATTCCTCAATCCTAACGAAGTAGTTCCTCCGGAATCCAATGAACAACAACGATTACTTAGGATCAGCTTGCGAATTTGTGGCACCGTAGTAGAATCATTACCAATGGCACGCAGTGCGCCTAAGTGCGAAAAGACAGTCCAAGCTTTGTTATGCCGAATCCTAAATGTTAAGTCAGCAACACTTCCAAATGCCACTTCTTCCCGTCGCATCCGTCTTCAGGACGATCTAGTCACAGGTTTTCACTTCTCAGTGAGTGAAAGATTTGTCCCCGGGTCTACGTCGAAAGCTTCTATAGTAGAACTCATTCGGGAGGGCTTGGTGGTCTTAAGAATGGTTCGGGTGGGGGCTGAATAAAGAAGACGAATAGAATAGAATGAATGTTCATGCTAAGAGAAGAGCGGATCCAATACCAAGACGACTTCTTTCCCAAGAAGTGCAGCAAGTACTTTAGGAATTTGGTGTCTTTCTATTTGGAAAAAAAGGACCATAAGTATAATTAGACACTTCGTCTTTATTGTTCCACTAGCTAGGATCAAATTGAAATTATCAGATGTCCCTTTCATTATTACAACCTTCTTTTTTGATGTCAAAGACCAGAAGCTACGCGAAAATTTTCATTGGGTCTCGGTTGTTCTTAACAGCGATGGCTATTCATTTAAGTCTTCGGGTAGCACCACTAGACCTTCAACAAGGTGGAAATTCTCGTATTCCTTATGTACACGTTCCTGCGGCTCGGATGAGTATTCTTGTTTATATCGCTACGGCTATAAACACGTTCTTGTTCCTATTAACAAAACATCCCCTTTTTCTTCGCTCTTTCGGAACCGGTATAGAAATGGGTGCTTTTTCTACGTTGTTTACCTTAGTTACTGGGGGGTTTCGAGGAAGACCTATGTGGGGCACCTTTTGGGTGTGGGATGCTCGTTTAACCTCTGTATTAATCTCGTTCCTTATTTACATGGGTGCACTGTGTTTTCACAAGCTTCCTATCGAACCGGCTCCTATTTCAATCCGTACTGGACCGATCGATATACTAATAATCAAGTCTTCAGTCAACTGGTGGAATACATCGCATCAACCTGGGAGCATTAGCCGATATGGTACATCAATACATGTTCCTATGCCCATTCCAATCTTGTCTAATTTTGCTAACTCCCCCTTCTCAACCTGTATCTTGTTCGTTCTGGAAACACGTCTTCTTATTCCATCTTTTCTCGAATCTCCTTTAACGGAAGAAATAGAAGCTCAAGAAGGAATACCAAAACCTAGTTCACTCGCTGAGTCTCTTTGCATCCATGGCTGAATGGTTAAAGCGCCCAACCGGGCAAATTCGTAGGTTCGATTCCTGCTGGATGCACTTTTGACGTTCAGTTCAATCGCTGCTCACGGAATTGATACATATAGCTCGCCCTTATAGCTTATGGGGCACTTCACTCGCTCAACACTCGTTCAAAACATCCACTCTTTCTTCACTCGCTAGGGAAAGATAAAGGATAGATGACTGAAAATCCCGCTTAGAGATCGCAAAACTATAGTCAGAGTAGGAGTTCCCATCCGTCGAGGCCTCATTTTACCTGCCCGGAACTGATTGGTTGCTTGTTGTGACAGCCAAGGTCTGAACATTGTCCCACCTCCCTCATCGGGTTCCTCTCTGTTCCTCATGGGGTTGTTGGGATAAAGGTGGGTTTGAGACGCGCGGGTACTCTTGATGCGAAAGGATATGGATCTAGAAGCCGAGATCAAAGCGTTAGTTCAAGATAAGAGCCCTTACGAACCAAGGCTTCTAAAGTTGCCGGAGGGTCCATCATCAAGAATGGCCTAAGATGGTCAGAAGCATTCCTAACAATGCTAGCCACAGCGGAATACTCCGGCAAAACGGGTCGCCATTTCACGAAATCGAACGCCCTAAGAGGAAGATTTCATTTGCTTTCTGTTTCGCAGAACGAAGTTGATCCATGGTCATCGGGATGTCTATGTTGAAAGAGAACCTAACCTGAAGAGTCATTGGTTTTCCAGGTCGGAAAATGAAGTAAACAACTCAGGTGGACAAGAGGCGAACCACTCAGCTGATGAGTCAGCTATACTTTTTAAAAAATAGCCTAATGAGGAGACGATCGTAACCTCTGAGCTCAAAGATGGAAAGCATATTCTTTTTTTTCAGGTTTTGCATAGCTTCCCAAGCGCCCGGCTTTCTTTTTGGGTTCCGAAAGGCAGAGTAGCTTTTCAGCATCGAGTAGGGTATGGGATAGAGTTCGAGTGAGGTATCAACCATAGATTGCGGAACTTTCGAGATGCTTCCTTGCGAAAGCCAACGGAGTCTGTACTGTAACTCAACCTTCTCATCCATGGAAGGATTCCTTATTCGATGATAAATGTCAATCGAGGGGACCCTCATTTCCAGAGAGAGAATCAGGCTGCACAGAAGGGGGAAAGCCCTCCTACTGAGCAAGATCATTAATTAATATTAATAAGGAAGCACTTAACTTAGGGCAGCCAGTCTCACTTCACACAGCACAGCGCCTTGCTATTTGCATTCATCCTTGTAACTTACCGAAGCGAGGATCTCATGCTATCATTGAACGGCTACCGAACCGCCATACTCAGGTAACCGGTCTAGGTTCCAAGTACATCAACACCTCATAGCTACTTAGGGCCGCAACGCAATAAGGCTTTT